>JAYECN010151961.1:0-26811 GCA_035222435.1 Microcambeva ribeirae | reverse complement strand
AAGCCAATGGTTGGCTGGAGAAAATAAATCAGAGTTTTGCACATGCTCTTTCCTAACTCATTTGCAACACTACTGGAGATGCAAC
This sequence comes from Microcambeva ribeirae, assembly GCA_035222435.1. Classification (NCBI taxonomy): domain Eukaryota; kingdom Metazoa; phylum Chordata; class Actinopteri; order Siluriformes; family Trichomycteridae; genus Microcambeva; species Microcambeva ribeirae. The sequence goes on along the minus strand of JAYECN010151961.1, from coordinate 26,726 downwards.
TGTCAGATATCCACTCAAACCAGAGGGTGCTGCTTTCTTGCTGGAAACTAGTCAAATAACATTAGTCAGTAACTACTGTGATTTTTTATACAACCTTAATCCCTGATATAAAGGTAAGAAATGGGAGGAATGAAAAGAGAAGCAAAGTAAAATGAAACAGGAAGACTAGGGCTTTAATTTATATTTTACTTTACATGTGCCTGTGCTTTGAGACTTGTGCCTAGATAACCATGGCAAGGCTGTTACTACTGCTCTGGCACAGAGCTGTGCCACGAGTGACAAAACTCATGTGAAAACTCAGCTGGGGAGAGAGATGCTGATCAGATAGAGGAGGAAAGACGTAAGGAAAAAGAACCCAAAGATTACTGAAAACCAAGGATCTCTTCTAATTCCATGGAATTTCATGGGAGTGGCTTTCACCTGAGTGTAAACGTGGACTGATGGGAGCATCATTCCTCACACGGAGCCTAGAGAACTAGCCCGGTCTCAGCACAAGTTCCTGGCACAGGGGCCTTGAACTGGAGAGAACAGGAACCTACAGTGCCCTGTGATCAAGAATCATGGCCCATCTTCTTCCCCTTGGACTGTTTCTCTCCGTATTGTTATGCTCTGTGTTTTAAGTCTCTGCGGAAAAATACCTTAAATGTCTGAATGTCAAGCAGAGCAAGACAGAGTCCAGGATAAAGCAGCCTTGGATACAGCCTCCGACGTACCTACTTTGAATTGCAGGGTTCCCTATCCCCACCAGACAACTTTTACCACTCCATCTCTATCTGTTGCAGTTGCAGAAGCTGTCAGTGGGGCCACGTAGGGGGGAAAAATAGAAGAAAGAAAGAAATGGTTGGCGATCTGATCCTTTGGTGAGGAAGCTCCTTGCAGAACTCCATCAACGGCTGCAGCAGCCCTCCTTATCATTACTGCTACCCTTGGGCTTACTGAAAAGTGCTTCTTTATATTTATGTGTGAAAAAGAGGTTGAGAAAAAACATCCCAAGAAGGGAGCTGGTAACTGGCAGAGAGCACCTAGACGTTCTCTTCTGCCCCAAAATTTCCTCCTCGGAAGAGCTGCGTTTGCTCAGCACTTGTATCTAAGTCACCTAAATAATTCATTGCAGTGAATACTATATTCAACTTCTATAGCACCTGTCAAGAATCGGAGAGAACTTCATAAGCACCAATTAATTAAGACTCACAGCCCTCTCATGCGAGCCAGGCAAGCGCTGCTATTCCCGATTGGCAAACAGGATTGGAGGATTTTCCAGAGCATTACTGGGGATACAGCCAACTCCTCTCCATCGATTTTAGCACAAAAAAAAACACTCAGATATCTGAGGGTCTTAAAAAGTAAAAAGTGGTTTGCCCAAATGCATACAGTTAATTTATGGCGTACGAAACTAGATAGGAAACTGGGACTGCCCAACTCTCCTACCTTCAGCTTCTCCTCCTAAGGTTTGATATTTTCCTCCCACAGGGAGGTTCAAAATAATTCTTATCTCAAACTTGAACAGAAAGTTAAAATTCTGGGGAGAAGCATAAATGCTAAAATGCAGACATTTGATATCAAAACAGAAGGATCTAACATGTGATTCAGCTCCGGCATTTTTAATTTTGAATCAACACTGCAAAACAATACAATGGCAACGTCAGCCCCAGACTAAATATTTTGTTGTGTTTCTCCCAGCCTTTTATTTTTTTTCCCTTTGTCAGAAGTGACAATTTCTCACTGCAAATTTCAGTTTAGTTGCAACCACTTTGTCTGATGGGAAAACATTTCTTTGAGAAGTGTTAATCAGCTCTGTAGTGACTGTGTATTATGTCAAGGAAAGGGAGACCCAAAATACCAACTTCAAATGTTCCAAGGAAGGTGTGGGGCGAGGGCCGGGGGCCTTCGGACCTGGCTGAAAGCTGACTGGGAAGAACAAGTAAATTACCTGTGTTGTGCATAGGAATACGTAAGAGCAGCTTAATCAGTCTCTACAGCATTCCCTACCTGGAAACAGCTGTCCTGCTTAATCCCAGTTGCTATTGGGCTGCTCAGGCATTTCTTTGCTTCGATATCTTTAATGTTCCTCTTTGTCTTCACTGGCCTTCACGACTGAACCACCCTGTGCACGTTCGGGCTCTCTGCTCGCCACTCAACACATGGCATTAAGCAGCCCAGCAGCCCGTTGCTTCTGGGAACCTCTTTCTATGTTAGAAATTAATAATGCATTTTATGCTGACCCCTCTACTTTCTATGCCTTCATTTTAAATATCCAAGTAATTCTGTTACCTGCTTTCCCTCTGCCTCCCTCTCTGCAGACAGCAAAACTGCAATTTAGTTGATTAGTGAGGCACAGTTTTTCTTTGCTTAGGAAGTTGCTTTGTCTTTGTCAATCTGCTTTTCTCTGCAAAATTTATAATGCTGGCTTTATGTACCATTTCAGACAATTTACTCAGTTCTCAACTAAGGCAGAACCCAATAACACAGAGTTACGTAGACAATAACTCTGGATGCCCTTATGCTATTCCCTGGCTTTGTGTCCTCTCCCTATGTAGGTAGGACACAAGGCCGCAGGACACCAATGGCATCCCATGACTGCCCACAACCAGATCAACTTAACAAGCTCCTCCTTAAATATAGTGGGGTTGTTTGCTTCTATTACTTAGCTATTCCCAGCTCTTCCCACTTCTTTGCAGCCCGTCCAATAACGCCATGGCATTTTTCTCTACAAGGCTTGGGTGTACACAGAGAATTTTGTGCCATACCACGTAGTCCGGTGCCCTGAAGTAACTGATTTGAAAAGCAGAAGTATATTGCCATCCTTACTCAGATCACATCCTTGCCTATCCTGGGAGAAACCCCGAGAGGAATCGATAGGATTATTCAGCGAGTGAGGTACTATTCATGGTGAGTAAAGGTGGCAGAATCAACTTGCTCCTGATTACGAGACGCTTTTCTTCACTTACCCTGCTGTAAATTTAAATTAACTCCACTCAATCAATGGTGAATAATTGATATAAAATCAGAGTAAGAGGAGAATTAGCCCCTAATATGTCTAGAATGAATAAACAGTGAAAATTTGCTAGCATATATAACTCCCCCTTGAAGCTTTGCTGCAAGGTTACGTTTATAACTGATTGTTTCATTCTCAGAAGTGCTGTGCTGCTGCTTGAAAATAAAATATACGCCGAGCATCTGCATGCTAAAGAAAAAAAAAGTCATGCAAAGTGTCATGCTATTCTGTGAGGAATGAAAATCCCTCAGACCCAGCCGAGCTTAGGTCAGGCCTTGGGCACATCACATAGTCAGAGAGGTATTTTCCTCATTGCCTTGTGGCTGGATCTTGGATTGCCACTGTGGAAGAGGGAGCTGCTCCGGGAGAGCAGTGATGAGCATCATCATCATCATCATCTCCCCTTTCCTCTCAGCCTCCTCACCAGGTCCTCTGTACGAGAAGAAGGGCAATCACTCACTGCCCCTCGCGTGTCCCTAAGTCCCTTTGAAGCCCTGGGGGGGCTTCCATCCACCTTCTCACGTCCTGCGAGGACGCCTTGATACTTCCTTGCTCCCCCTGGCTTTATAGACTCTTTGCAGTAAGAATTATTCTTAATTATAGTTGCAGAGCAAATCCTACAGCAGGGTTTGGCTCTGGCCAAGGCCCCCGGGTGCTACTGCAGCACTCAAATGATTCAATCTACGGAGACCTTCTGCTCCCTTTGGGTAGCATGTTAGTGCTCCGGACTCTATTCCCTGGATATTGCTCTGCACGTAAGATTTGGAAGATGCTAAAATGGTGCTTTGGCCTCCCCTGGGGTGCAGGCCCTTTCCCTACCCTCTGCTCCCTTCTCTGCCTCGTGTTCTCCTCCTTCTCCTTCATCACCGAGCTCTGGGTCGAGGAGGTGCCATCACCTTGGGAACTTGCAGATTAAAAGGCAAAAAATTGACAGTAAACTGCCAATGGCTCATTTACTGTTGACGGTGAGTCAATCAAAATCCTGCTTTCCCACTGCTTCCCGGCTTTCCCATCTGTGTGAATTCATGACCCGGTTTCTGATGTGTTCCACACTGTTACTTTTTTCCCTCGGAGTTTAATTGCTTCTGTTTCACATTTGGGTGCTGAAAAATTGACAGAAGCCACACAATTCCCTCCAGCAATGGGTCCTATTTATACTGCTGTAAACTACGTTTTGCAGCGATATGATTAGTAATAAAAGGGAGAAAATTAAACAGGAATTAGCATCTCTATATAAAATCTGGTTAGCAACCACATTTTACTCTAAGGGTCACGCGAAATGATAATGTTGTTAAAGGCCCCCCACGCCGTAAGGGGGACGTGCAGGCCCTGCACACGTATCTGAGAGCTGAATAGCAGCGACTTGCTAGAAATATTTACCCAAATAGTGTCTCTCTCCGACTGAGCATCCTCAGCCACAGCGCCCAGGGACGGAGGGCGAGCAGGAGGAGCAGAGTCCATGGGTAGCAAAGTCAGGATGCCAGCTCTACAATGCCTACAAGGTTGCTGGGATAGCTAATAACTTTTAAAAGACCAACCAATATAGCTGGAGAAAGAAAAAAAGAAAAAGCTTTGGGCCCCTGAAAAAGCCCTTCTGAATATGACATTTCAGTTCTCTCTAATTTCTCATATGGCTCGAAACAGACCTGTTTTATCCCATGACATTTTTTGCCAGTATTTTTCTATCGTTTTTGCTTTGAAAGCACATCGGAGCTTTTCTCTGTTGAGTGCTACGTATTCAACAAGCCAAAAAAATACTTGAAATTATCATCTAATATTTTTGTTTCCTGAACATATTCCCAGTGCATTAAAATATTTGTCACGCATTTTCATTTAATTTTTGTAAGTATTTTGATGGAAGAAAGGCTAACAGGAATGCCATGGAAACATTTGTAAGGACAAAAAGCTCAGAAAATTTGACAGCCTCTTTTTTTTTTTTTTTTTTTTTTTTGTAGAAGGGTGTTTTTGTCACCTGCTGTTTAGAGCGGGGAACCTTGGCACAAGGTCATGAGCTACTCAGAGCTGCTCCCCAATATCCTGAGTATAATTTCACTCCCAAATGTAAATAAAGGTGGACATCCTCATTTACCTTTGACTTACGATACCTGAGCTGCCTGGGAAGACTTTTTTTTTTTTTTCCCTCCAGAAAAGCAAAATTACCCACTGACCTCACCAGAGATGGAAGAGATGGGAATGGGATGAAGTCTAGCACTGCTTGGTACTAAACAAACACAGGTCCAGCACAACTCTGTAAATATTGATCCCTGTTTCATGAACCAAAGGACAGTATGTAAAGAACGGATAGGATCAGTCCAGTTCCTAGTAGACAGATATTTCCATTAAATTTACACTAAATATTCGGTGAATGACAGGGAAATCAGGTCCACCACAGCAGCAAGAGTCTGCTGGAATATCACCTGGTCTTTTGTTCAAATACAGCATTTTGTTATTAAATCAGAGCTTCTAATTTCATTCTTCCCAGATGATTGCTGGACCCTGGGGCTGTCACTACAAATGCACCATCGAGGGTGAACTCTTGTTAAAGGTGACTCTGTTAGGACAGGGAGAAGATGTGTTGCAGGAAAGCGAGGAGAGCTTGCAGAGACGCAACCCAAGCAATTCCAGCTCGAGACACGACGGCGAGACTTCAGACTGCTTTCATCCTGGTGCCACCTCTACTGAGAAAAGGGTATTTTGTCCATCAGCTTTTGTGACAGGACTCGCAGAAATTGGATTGAAAACCAGCAATTCAGGCAGCTTACAGTTATAGTCCAGCAAAGAAAAAAACAGAGGTTCAGAGGATTTAGAAATGAAGGGTAGGAAAGAAGGTCCAATGCTGTCTTTTCTGAGCTGGGGAACACCACTCCCTCTCCCCTTCTACAGGCAAATCCCTGAAGTTAAGACGAAGACAATTAAATGGTTGTACACCCAGTTGCATACAACCTTTTGCCTTTCTTCACACTAATCTCACAAGCTTCCCTGGAAATTTAGGCATGCTGGCGCAAATTTTTCTGTTACACTAACTCTCCTTTCTGATGTAATTTGATGAACAGCTATATGGGCAGCACACTGTTGACTTTTCAAGGGCAATATCACCTCCCAAAGGGTTGGTTTCAGATCAGAAGCTTCTGGCATTTCTTAAGTTTCTACTATAATTCTAGATCTATCTATTTATTTATTTAAATTCAGAGCTGAGATACTGGAAGCTATTGATTCATCTGTCTGGACACTCCAGGCAGGTTTCCATGCGCCACCAGGAAGGAATATTCTCGACTATGGAATCAGCGCAGTCTAACAGAAAAGAAACTTGTTGCTGTTTTCAAAAAGAAAGGAAGCTTTCAGTAAACCCAGGGGGGGAATCAGAGATTCCCTCCCTGCAAGTAACTTAATCTACTCTGCTCCTAATTCTCTATATGCAAAATGGACATGATGCTTCTCACACAACTCTCTTAAAGGTAAAACCTGTGAATGGTTGTAATGTGCTCAATAAAGGATGGCTGAGTCATAGAAAACTCACCGAGGACCCAGGGTAAGCACCACTTAATCTGATCCAGAGTCCGCAAGGCAGGATGTTCCTCATTCTGTGCTTCATTTTCCAGCCCTGTATAAAAAAGAACAATAACAGCCCTTAAACTTCTCATGACCCAGTGCAAGTTGAGACTGCTTGTTAGGCACAAGGAGGAGAAACTTGGACTCGTGGATTTTATTTTCAGCTTCGCCACTTACTCACTGTTTGACTACGGACAAAGCACCCTCCCCATCCTTTATTTCATTAAAACCAGATCAAGAGGGTATTGCAAGGTTATTATTTTTCTAATTACCCCAGAGTCCTTGCTTGAAAGGCCTTTCAGGAAAGAGAAGATTTTTAAAGAAAATCGTAATCTGTCACTTAGTTGCCAAGAAATTGCAAAACTCTGCAGACTGAACCATGAACAACTGTGTCACCAAAGCTTATTTCTGCTTTTATGTGACAAACACCTGAGCGAATCAGCTGTGGGAGTAAACATAATCAAAGGTTATTAGTTAATAAGTACTAATCTCCCACAAACACTTGTGTTAAAGCAGGCTCCTTTGCGAAAGGAATTTTATTGTAGCAAAGTTTGTTTTTTCTTGCCCACTGCCCAGTACTTTTCAGCTGGTGGTTGAGAACACCCCACCCTTCATCCTGCATCGTCTGTGGAACCATGTTGTAAATCGGACTATGTTAAAAACAGACCTCTTAAAATAAGCTGTAACCTGTATCTGTTCTGGGTTGTGTTTTACAGCATGGAGCTTTGAAAAACAGTACTGACCAAATTGAGGGGATGGTGAAAGGCAGCGGCCAGGAGCTGATAAAACCATCGTGTTCTGGAGCCGCTCGCGTGCAGCATCAGATGTTTTGTGCTCTCGCACTCTGCCTCCTTCTCTCTACCTGGGCAAGAGGGACAAAGACTGCACCTCACTTCATGTCTGATGGTCTACAGAGCAAGTCCTGCATGTTATTGATGATCAGCTCTCACTGCTGCCCATCATCTGTGGGCCACCACCAACACTGGGCTTCCTTGAGAAGGGCAGTTCCCTCCTTCCTGCAGCCTTCAAGATGTCCATGTGGAGAAAAGACTGGCAAGAAGAGGCCTCCAGGGCAAGTCTCCTGTGCACTCACCGGCTGCTGGACGGACTCTCCTGCAGGAAAGGCTAAGCTCCACCAAAGCCTTTAGCTCCAGCAAGTGGATTAGGCACTTTCTGCTCCAGGACACTCGCCAGGGAAGCAGATCCATTCCCCTGAACTTGAACCCAAAAGAACTTGAACCTGAATTCGGAACAAGGCAGGAAGCTCTGCAGGTGAATCCATCCTGGAATACAGTTCTGGGAACAAACAACGGGAAGGACACGGCTATTAAACCCTTTAAGCCACGGCTTGATCCGTGTGTGCTGCACCTCGAGCTGGGCTGTGCGCGCCCAGGAAGGCCGTGCAGGGTCTCCAGGATGTAAGACGCTGTACAGAAAAACGCTGCAATCGCTACCCAGCACACTCTCCTTCTCTTCTAAGAAGCTGCAATATCAAAGACCTCTATTATCAAGCCTGAGAAGAGCAAAGGGGCAATTAAATGCCAAAGGGCTGTGAAGGCTCTGGGCAGATGTCATAAAATCTAGGTTGAAATCTTCAAAGTAATCTGAGGAACAGTGATGCGCGCTGAAATCTCATTGCGTTGTGTCTCCTCCCCGTCCTCGGCTGACGCGGTGAGATTCGGGGCTATTTAACATCTTACAGAGACGATTTGCTCACCTTCGCTCGCTGCTTTAAGAACTATTTGTACAAAAAGGATTTTACAAATTACCCCTGGAGGGGCAGGTTGAAGAAGCACTGAAGCACCTGCCTTGCTGATGGTGTCTGTGGCCTCACTGCAGTCGGCAGAACTGCTCACAAGCTTGAAGTCAAACACATGTTTAAGCACCTATTACACCAAGTCCCACCACAGCTGAAGATTGCATAAGTGATGAAGCCACCTCTGGCCTCTGTGTCTCACACTGATACACTCACTTGCCCACAAATTAGGGTATTTGGGGAATTAACTCATCTCGCCTCAGACGGATTTCATTATCTTCCCACAGAATGAAGCGATGCTAGTGAGCGGTGACTCCAATGCCATTTACCAGCATGAGCTCGTGCCCGTGTGAAAATCCCCTTTCTGGGGGATTACAGAAAAGCAGAAATTGTCAGAAGTGCAGAGAAGCCGGGACCTCTGCTTTCCATTTCTGATCACAGCTCTACCTTCCTCCCCCAAGAAAACAGAAAATGATTAGTCATGTAGCGCCTATTGATTTAGCAGTCTTCATTTTAAAAATTATGTTTCCCAGTATTGTTCCTTTCTTTTTATTATTATTACTGAAGCAAATTGTAACGCGCTGAATTGGAAATTGGTTAACTCCTTCCTCTCTCTGCTTTTATAGATCATTTTCTCTCTGATTGAACAAAAGCCATAAACCGGGAGCTGTTTTCTGTAAACAGACAAAATAAAAGAAGCGCTTCCTAAGAGCGGGTCACGCTCGGGTTACTTCTGCTCCCTTCATTCTCACCATCCACCGTAATTCCTGCCCCTGCTTCCCAGCTCTTTTAGCACAACGTTTCGAGGCGATTGCCTATGGACACAAAGGTGCAGCAGGCACCTGCTGACAGGGAGGTGATTTGGATAAAGCTCCACGTAACAAGTGTTGTCCGTTCCAGGGACAAGGAGGCAGACACGGAGCCGGCTTGTCCCCTGGATCCGGTCCTGGCGAATCTCGCAGTTTGGCTTCTCCTCCTCTCCAGGGATCCTCCCAATTTCCTTGGAGGAGATGAGTAAAGGGCAAAGGGAGGTCCCACCAATAAATAAATAAATAAATACATACATACATTTTATTTACAATGGGAGGACATGCATAGACCTGCTATATCATCAATCATCAGCACAGTGTCTTCAAAATCCTTTAAAATCCCTGGAATACCGTGCCAGAAGCCCTCTTGCCAGACCTCTGCAGCGCCCCTTTCCTGAAACATCAGCAACAAGAGGGTAAGAAGATGTGGATGGGAAAAAAATCAGGTTATCTGAGTTTTGTAATGGGGCACAGAAGTTTTCTCCTGCTGGAACTGCACATAATGATTTTGGACAATTTCTACAGAGTCCAAGCGAGTTGGTATGGATGGAAAAGTGCTTCCACCCCAGTTTTGGGAGAGGGGAAAGACTGTTGATTTGATCGGAGATCTAGGATTACAGGAAGTCGAGAGGTGAACTCCAAGAACAGAAGCTTTGGGAGAGGCAGAATAAGACAACATTTTAGCTGTGTCATGTGCTGAGCTTCCAAAAAGAGCAGGGATGAGGGAGCAGATCCCCACTTTCTGAGCACCAGGCTAAAGACGAGATGAAGCAACAGACCAAAGATATTAAATCCCTGCCAGTGTCCCACATTCTCAGCTTTGCTAAGCTCTTTTCCACTTTTCCACTTGCAATTCCAGTGTACCAGCTAAACCATATAGCTGATCGCCATGGTGTCCCAAAGCCGAGCCCTGAGAACAAGCTGAGATCTGGAAACTTGTGCCACTAATAGGTGGAAATGGCATCAGGCATCTGAGAGCTCTTAGCAGCAATCTCAAACCGTAACTCCTTCCTTTTTTTAATTATATATTGTACTTCAATCATATAGGCTTCCAGTCCACAAGCACCTAAACCACAACGCTGTCATCCATGCCCTGTGTCTCCTCCTTGGCACTTTGAGGCTGATTCTTACCTAAACCAGAGATATTTCCTCGTCAGCAGCAAAGCTACCTGAGATTTGTATAAGCCCAAGGAAAGGGAAAATCAGCACCCTCTTTTCCCCGTTCCTATTTCACCCTCACAAATGTTCGTTTGTTATTCTTTTTAAAGGCTCTAATTTAACCAAGCCGTAGTTTCCACTGCCACTGGAATCAATATTTTCTCTGTCTTCTGACAATTTTTTTTATTTTATTTTTACATGCGGTCCCCGGAAGGGTATAATTTACAGTTAATACCATGCAATCAAAGACAATGGCAGGATTCCTGCGAGCCGAGCAGTCCTGGCTTCCTAATCATGGCTCTCGTGCTCTGCAGAAGAACTGCAATCCCGCTAGAGGAACACCCAATATCTGCTCCCACAAGCACATCAGCTTGGGATTTTGGAGGTGTGGTGGAAGAGGAAAAGCTCCTTCTGTGCCCACAAAGACATGTCCACTTGAGTCAATCAACAGGAGACTCGTAACTTCACACTCATGCATTAAGACATCCCTAAAACACAGAGGTTGCCCAGCACCAAGGGGGTATCTCTAGGTAGCCCCAGGGTGCTGTCACTTCAGCCCTCTACTAAGTCAGCCTGGGTTGAATTGTGGTCCTAGCACTTTGGAGGGGATGTTTTTACTAACCAACTTTCTGAACTCTCTTGCAACGTTTTTTCTCCCCTTTTGTGTGATCAAAACAAGGGTTTTGAACCTGCAATGCCAGTTCTCTAAAAGCAGACAGGAGACGCTCTGCCTCTTCATCAGCACTGTATGAGAAGCTGCAGCCTATTTATCAAGTCTCACTTTTAGCCAAATGTAACATGACCTAAAATCAAGCAGCTGCTTGGATTTGCCTTTATATTTTCTAATAGATATTCAGAGGAAAAACAGAGTTCTGCATATCAGAATTCACCGTCCTCCTGCAATGTCTCATCAAATGAGTCTTGGAAACAAAAAATCACTGATCCCACCTTGGAAGTGGCTGAGAAGTGATGGAAAGCAGCTAGTTTCCCTCAGCCTTACTGCTCCCCTTCCAAGCTCAGTCCCTAGAAGTACTTACAGTGCTAATTGCTGTAAGAACGGTGAGAGAGTGCGCTCCGTGCGTGCCCGGCTTCCTACATCCTTCCCTAGGATTTGCTCTGGGCGGCTGCAGAGATGAACCCGTGTCAAACGCGTGAGTAGGTGACATTAAGCAGCAGAGGGGGGATGTAAATAAACGCCCGTGGCTCTGAGATGGTTTAGGAGGAGGGAGCGGGGTCCTTTGGGAAGGACAAGGCAGGGAGAGGGCAGCAGGCACCGCGTTCAGGGGAAGTGGAGGGGAGCAGGACAAAAACAGATGCAACAAGTGCAGAGGCAGCCCAGCCTTCCAGGAGCATTGGAGCCCAAGGTGCCCATAGGGCTGTCCCCCTCACCGAGGGTGGCTCGGGGACACTAGGTCTGAAAGCGATGCACATTAGTCCATAGGATACCCGAGCCCGAGGGCCAGGCTCACAAGCAGCCTGGCTCAACTGCTTTGCCTGATGGTTTCATTGCTGGGACGTCACGCGCTATTAGTGCTGAAAGATTTCCCAGCCCTAACAGCAAGGATTTTAAGAATCTATTTAACTTTCATAGTCTATAGCCCATCCCTGGGAGTCTGCTTAAAGGTGTGATTGCTCTTCTTTGCACTGGAATTGCTGACAGATCCTTAACTATTATGGCGCTTACCAGCAGTAACCCATTTGAATAGAAAGAGAGAGGAGAGCGTAAATGGCTTGTGCTGTTTGGATTTGATTTACCCGGCAGCAGAAAAAAAAGTTCTATGTATAGATCCTTGTGACGCTGTCCAGACCACGTGCTGTGCACCGCTATGCCACGAAGCCAGAAAACGCAGTATCCCGGAGGAAGGACGGGAGGCTGAGGGGGATTTTGGTGCCGCTTGTGTTTTTTCAGCTGCGACGCACAGCGTTGTTGTTCTGTTCAGTGATTTAAATGCACTGATAGAGTTGGTGACAGCTTAAATGGCTCCAGCCCCCAGCCTTCCCTCCCCCTGTCCCTGCGTGCGGTTCCTCTCTCTGCAGATGGAAGGATGACAAGTTCTGTGCGGCGACAATGAGAGTGGGAGAGGAGGTGGGGAGACCTGGAATTGTTCGGGATGGGGATTTGCTAGCGCTGTTTCGAAATACGAGCAAACGTGGAGACATTTCACCTGCTTCGCTGGTGCCACCGCCGCCGGGAAGCCCCCGCGCTGCCCGGCACAGCCGCGGGCCCTCTCCGAAGACGCTTCCCATGAAGGTCGTCACTCACCCAACACACAGGCGAGAAGACAAGTCAAGGCTGGAAAACCACAAGCAGCACTGAGCCCCACGGGGAAAGGAGCATCAGAGCATCCCGCTCCCATTGCCACCCCTATGAACAACATAAGCAAGTGCAGGTACAACCGCAGCGACTCCCGAATCCCCCGCGCGATGGGTGGTGCTGCACTATGCGCCCCATTTACATCTGTTAGAAGGAAACATCTGCTGCGAGTGAATGCGTGAGGCTGTCAGCCCTCACTGGTGGGAATAAAAAACGTATTACCCGCTCTTTAGCATGTGTCCCGACTCAGTTGACACTTCCTCATGCATGCTGATATAATGGGAAGGGAATGGAAAGGATACCCCTCGGGGGAGAGGAAGAGCCAGTGACTTGGGCTCATCTGGTGTCATGGATGGCCAGTGAAGGGAGGAAGGGCTCAGGAGCTTGGTAGGACATCCACAGCAGTTGGGAAGAAGAGGACAACATGGGGAGGCTCTGGGGGGTCGAGAGAAAGGAGGACACAGCTGATATTAGACGTTTTCGCGGCGTGGGCAGGTCAGGGTTACAAATTCCTGCAGCCAGAGGGATCGGCACGTGGAGCAGGGTTTGGTGCTGGCCAAGGCCTGCCAGCCCAGCCGCAGCTCCGGAGCAAGAAGAGCTGGATGGAGGAAACTCTGCCAAAGCACCTTAATGAAAGGACCGAAATTAGTGGCACTCCCACCTGCTTCTATAAAATGACAATGTTGTTATTGCTGCTAAAATAGAAGGGGGAAGAGAAGGAGTGTTGTGTAAAGTGTGCGCTGGCCTTTGTGCCTGCTGCTGGGGGTGTGATCAACAACACCAGCTGGCAGCTCTCTGGTTAAGAAAAAAAAATATAATACAGTCATGGAGAATGCAACGGGAACAAGAGCAAGCCGAGCACTCCATGCAGGAAAAACAGCTGGCGAGAGACCCAGGCTGGCAAGGCACAGATTGCAGTCAAAGCCAATAAGAATTTCCTCCTAATCCACGGGAAGTTCTCTCCATGGCTCCTGCTTCGCTCCACGCTCCTCCTTGGGCTCCCACCAGCCTCTTTGCCTTGGTGCAAAAGCGCCAAAGACGTCGTGTGAATTTGGGAAACGCTGCCCAAACCCGCTCTTCCCCACGGTACCGAGAGCAGAAACCATCTCATTTCCATCAAAGTCAGCCAGCTACGGCCAGGCCGCGTTGTCTGCCCTACACCTGTACTGATGCACTCGCAGCATGTTTATCACCGGAGGAGATAAGCAATTTTTTTCTCCCTTTGATTATGAGATACTAATTAAACCTTTTTATTTTTAGAGAGCGAAGGCGCTCAGAGCCTGACATGTGCCTGCCCTAAAAGGCATTTTGGTTTCCCCGAGCCAGCACGGTGAGATACAAAGTGGCTGCAGGAGGAGATCACCAGCCTGGGAACGAATCCTTGCGCTGGCAATGACCTCCTCCATGACTTTGAGCATCCCCCTTCTCCGTGCATGACAAATACCAATTAGGTTGCTGCATCCACCACCAAGAACTTGTTAGCACACACTGTGATGAGAAATGCTACGTGAGAACACAGGAAAAATAAGCTGGGAGGTCAGATGTGGGCTCCAAGTGCCAACATATAGAGCTATAGGAATATCTTTGACTGGGTGATAACTCAGACACACACACAAAAAAAGAGAGAATTTAAAAAAATAAATAAATGAAGAAATAGTCATGCAGGCTTTAGCTCTAGATAATGGCTGCGTGAGAAGCGGGATAATTAAATGATTGATATGATTTCTGAAAGAAAACACACTTTCCCTGGGCATGCACAAGGTTATCTGTGTCATTTAATTAACCTGCATGCAGGAGCAGAATTCTCTGCCGTTATCTCTTGATCCCAGTCCTGTGATGTCTGCTGGGTGTTATTTTTTTGTTTTTGTTTTTAGAGCTAGCTCTTTTCTTTTTTTTTTTTTCTTTTTTTTTTTCCTCGGGATCAGCAAGAACTGGGGAGGTTCTTACGGAAGAGAACACAAATATATTGTAAAGATTCACTGGAATGGTGCTACGTGGCAGGTGATTTCATCCTTCTGCCTATTCTTCAGCTTTGAGGTGGCTTGTGGGGCAGCACTGGGTGGCAGGAACCTGCCCACATTGAATCAAAACTCTCCCCAGCCCAATATTCACAGGCTAGAAGGTACAGGGAGCTCCGGAAGAGCTGCAAGTTTGCAAGATTTGCCTCCTGCCTTGCTTTCTTTGCGAGCATTTGTGGGTTTTTTTCCTCAAAAACACCCCAAGCAGTGCATGCCACCAGCCTGCACTTCTATTGAAGGTGTCAAGTAGCAATATAAATCATGAGAGCGATGAGTCTATATATAGCAGGCAGGCATGTATAGGTGAAAAGCGAGGAAAGAAAGGGAGAAGATAGACAGAGAGATGTGTGCTGCAGAAATGTTTCTTGGAAGCGTCTGACGGTGCCCTTCTATCTTCGTCAGGGAAAACAGGAATATGCCTGAAAGCTCATGGATAAAAGACTCCCTCTCCAGCTTCGAATTCATCTCTGGGCCCTCCCTCTAGTGCTCCACATACAGACTCAAGGGTGCAGCTGATTTTTTTACCGCCTGATACGGGCACATCAGACCTCTAGGCAAGCACAGAAATCCAAGCGAGCTCTAGCAAAGAGGTCCTGCAGCGCAGGGACCGTGTGCTGGGAGCAGCAGGAGATCCCTCTGGAAGAAGCGATGCCGCGGATCCGGCGCGCTAGGGGAGGTAACCACCTAAAGCTGTCGGATCTTCATCAGCATCCAGCTCTGTTGTATCCCTTAGGATCCTCCTTGGTGAATCCGCTCAGGCCCCAGACAACCGCCCAGAAGGCACCCAGGTGGTCCCCCATGCACCCCGGAGAAGGCAGGGCTTTTCTCCAGAAAGCCTCATGGACCTGAAAGCTGGAAAGAGGAAGGGAAACAGCCCCGCAAGGATCCCTGCAAGGCCGCGCAGCAGAGCGGGAGCAGAGGTGGAGTTAAAATTCAAGTCTCCTAGTCCCACTGCCATCCATTAGGGCACTGTAGTCTACATGCAGCGCAAACATGCCGTTGATAAGCTTTTTACAACAGAGCTGACAAAGTGGGAAACATTATCTCCTGGACACGCTGCGCTGTGGTCAGGTGAAGACTCAGTTGATTTTTTTCTTAAACTACAAAGATTAGGCGGCCTCCTGTGGAATAATGGAAAAAGAGAATAAAATATATTTATGGCAGCTCTGCCCACACACCAGGTAGAGCATTTGACCTCCTCAACCCTGTCCTGGAGCCGGGGAACAGCAGCGCTTGCGTAGGAGGCATGGAGAGATGCAGGCAACAAGCGCTGCCAGCACCAAGCAGTGACCATGTCCTGGCTGCCATTCATCACAACTGTCATCAGGGGCTCAGTCCTACGGGACAGACTCCTGAGGGAGAATGGGACAAGCCCGAGGGGCGGTGACACACTGTAAATACGACAGAAAATCACATATGACTATAACGGAAAGGTCCTCAAGGAGTCTTCATCCTACCTTGCTATGCTGCAGAGGGACACGTGGTTCCCCTTTCTACTTTGAGAAGGCTGCAGGAAGACTTCCCAAGTCACAAGGTCAAGGACTTTGCAGAGCCAGATGAGACCAGTGAAAAGTCACCTTGGAGTATAACTTTAGAATTAGGACTGATTTCTTCAGATAAACTCATACCTGCCCCAGATAACTGCCGTCAAGAAAAGGATTTTCAAAGGGCTATACAGGAGCTACACAGACAGACTTCTCTGCATTGAGATCTTGGTGTCCAGTTCACATGTTCTCAAAGCCAATTTATTCTTTCTAAAAGAACCATTAGTCAAAACTGGGAGCCTGCGGAAAGGAAGATGAATAAGAGATACAATCAACTCTCTCCCCTGCAGTTCCTTCTGTTTACAAGACTAATCAAAGTCCTGAATGCTGAAGGATGGGAGGATCCAGGAAAGCCGAGCAGGTGAGCAGGCTTCCTCTGAGATGTAGCTCACCAGGGGGATTTTCAGCAGAGTTCCCCAAATAAGGGCACTGCATGAGGCAGCACGGGGGTGTTTGGGGGTGCAGGACCCCCCAAAGCGGGGTCCTTGTCCTGCCTTCCGTGGTGAGACCTCATTGAGCACCTGCAGCTGGATTCAATGGCAACGGCAGAGGAGCAACCACGGGTTCTGCAGAAACAAAACACAGATGGGTCCAGCCCACCAAGAGCGGAGCAGAGGGACCGGCTCTAGGCGAGATCACCCAAGTGTTTTGCAGCAGCACTGGAGGCAAGACCTTCTCTCGGGGCTTTGCTCAGGTTGAGGTCGGCCATAAAGAGAGCCCAGCGGTTTCACAGCACATTTCTGAGTTGCTGGGCCTGAGGAGATGTGAGGTTATGGGTTATGGACTCTTCTTTGTGGTGCTATTATTCAAACAAAAGGAGTCCTGACCATGAGCACGACGCAGTGACGGACAAGCGACAGAGGGCGAGATCTTTGTAGTGCCACTTGTTGGACACTTAGGCCCCTGTTTTACAAAGCATTTGCATGACTGCACAGTAAATCTTTGCCTTTAAAGCAGTAAGTGATTTAATAACAAGCTAAAACTTTGCAAGCCCTCCAGAAACTTTGCTATGCTCTCTCTCCGGTTGTGCACAGAAATCCTTTAGACATAAACCAACGATCAAGTCTGGGACAAGGACTGGAACCGGATGTCCCCAGGCCAGGGGACTTGGACTCAGGAGGAGTCTGGATAGCAAAGGGCTCCGCTCCGAACTGCAGGATGCATTCATTGAAACGTCCATCCCATGCAGAGAAGCCAATGGGGGCAGTTACCCCGCTCAGGGAGCAGATCTGTCACCTCTCCGGCGCTCTGTCAGGAAGAGGTCCGATGGCTGCAGTATCTGACCCATCCTGAGCCATCCCAGCTCATCAGATTCAGGAAAATATTTAGAGCTGCCCTCACGCATGCATTCCCCTGGTCTTCAGCACAGTTTGGGTGCTCAGGTGTAACCCAGGGCAGAACTCCGGAACTGAATGTAAAAATAATCACCAGGAAATTTTGCATGAAGATTCCCAAGACCCACCTTACCTCTGCCCCAGCTCCCTGGTCTCTCTCTTCCACAGAATTCCCACCCTGACTCCAGGCATGGCGGAGAGCTCCTGCTCCCTTATCTCATCCCTACAACACAACAGCAGAATGAGGGGCTTGGAGGGGAGGGAAGAAGATGCCTATAGTGCCTGTAAAGTTGAAGATAACGTTTAAGCTTTGTTACACCGCCGAGGCTGCACTAAGCTCCCGCGACCTTGAGCACAAGCTGCCGCCTGGGTTCCTCTCCTACAGACTTTAATAAAGTGAAAAATTGTTTCAATACAAAATGTGATATTGGGACATTGTTCGTGCATATATTGAGCTTAAGTCAAATACTCTGTGTCCTCAAATCCAACTGATTAATAATTAGAACCAGAAATTCTGCCTTTACTCTAATGTGTTTAGGAAAACTGATGGATTTAATTTTTTTTATCAGCCAAAAGTAAGAAAATGTAATCTTTCTTAAAGTATCTAATACAACAATGCAGAATAATTAGTTTCTATGAAAACAGGCATAACAGGACAGAATAATAAATCACTTTCTGTTTTGTATCTGTCTGTCAGATGGAGGGGAGATTTACTATACAGTGCAGTGCATGATGCTGCAGGATGAAGCAGGCAGGAGAAGACATCTATAAGGGGATAAGGTGTTTCCAGCTGTGCAACACACAGGACCGTTTCATCTCATGACAAAAGCTCAGGGATAGGTACTACCAGGCAAGAAGCAGCCCCACATAAGGTCAGAGCCTGCCAAAATGTTGTCCCTAAAGCTCTTACTCTGCATCCTCCATTTACTTCAATGCAACATGTGTGTTTATGAAGGGCTGCACTCACTCCCACTCCTCTTGCTGCATCAGAAGCATGAATGGAGCCAAGAGGGGCTCTTCCATACCCACTGGGTAGTATAATCCATTTTTGTATCCAAATAAGGCATGGTGAGATATATCAGCATAACCAAGGCCATGTGGTCCAGCTGCCCAGACCGGAATCGAGTTCATTGCCAAAAGACTTAACCCAGTGCTCCTCTAATTGAGTAACACAAATCCCAGCAGGAATGGGAAGTTCTCCAGCTGCAACAGCTCTGTTCTCCTAAGCTGTGGTTTTGCTTATGTTTTTTTAGCCTTCTCGGAACGAGTCAGAATGAATGCAAGGAGGTTAATGTCTTAACTTCTCTCCAGGTAGACTCACGAGGTGTCCAAAAGAGGCTGGCCCTTTCTCTTCACCGGCTGCCAAGCGGCTACACCTGGTTAGCAGTGAACCTCAGGAAGCTCCACACCCCAAGAACAACAGCCACAACTGCAATTCCTTCGCTTTCAGAGCACAAGGCTCCTTTAGATCCTTTTAGAAGCAACATGCATGCAAGAAAACAGCTTTACCTGCTACACCTGCTGGGCAGCTTGCTCTGCACTGGAGCTGTCTGGCAGGACATAGCAGCAAGACATAGCAATAGGACTAGAAAGAGGCAGAAAAGAGCCAGATGACCAAAACAAAAGTATGACTATAAGTATATATAAATACGTATTTATAAATAGGCATACAAATATAAATATAGGTAACTATAAATATTTGTAGCACACCCAAGTCTGCCCTGCTCTAAAAATGATTGCAGCTGTTTTATTTCTCAGTTGTGAGGCATCCTTTCAATAATAGATCACCCTAACAGAGCTGGATTGGTTTCTATTCAATACCGAATCACTCAGGCATGTTCCTAATCCTACATTATCACCCCCAACTCCACTGTCACATAGGGTTTTTATTTTTTTTAATTTTCCTGCAGTCTTGCAATGTTCCTGCCCAAACCTCAAGGTCACCTGGGATTTACAGCGTGAAGTGAGAGAAGCCCTACAAAGAGCACCAGCTACATCAACAACGAGGGAAGGGGAAGGGTAACTGCTCAACAGCCGCATCACCTAGAAGCAAATGCCATCTCCAGGCAGGTAAATGGTCTAACTACAACCTGGATGCCCGTGCTGGCGCCTGTGCTTCTGCTTTCCGGGGATTCCCGGTGTACAGCAGCTCTCAGGATACTGCACATGGCCCAGGTAAAAAGAAATGCTTGGAAATAAGTTTTCTACTATGTTTTCTTCGCTTGGACGGACCCTCAGCTTATTTCTTCTTTCTCACTCCCACTGGGCCACGCACAGGGACTTCTCTCGGACCTGTTTCCCCTTGAAGCCATTCCCAGCTCCAGGCAGCTCTTCTCAAGCTGTCAAAAGCAGCGTCACGGGGAAATTACCCCATAACATATGTGACAAGTCACACCTACACTACACAAAAAGCAAAATTATGCAGTAATGTGTCAAATGGATCACAGTTGTGTTATTACCCAACACGTATAGCTCATAAAAACTATAAAATCTTCAGAAGCCAAAGGAAATGTCAAATTACAGAGCGTGCAGACGGAGGAACCACCAGGCCCGCACAGAGGCCAGTCCATCCTCAAACCAGGGCCTCCTTTCTGCACAAAATCCATGTGCTTGGGTAGAAGTCTCAATACTGCTGAAGACAGCACTGCAACAAGCAAATGCCAGAAATACGGATTCTTCTACTCTTAGGTTGTCTCCCAAGGGGGGCTATAAACCCCGCAGAGAACACAGTGAGGTGGCCAAATCTGCAGGTTTCCCCTCCCTTGGTTTTTATATGACTTTATAGAAGTTCTCCCACTGAAGTGCAACTACTGCAAGAGGCAGATGTGCAGGCTCAGGAGCACGATGGGCACTTCAGGGATGAGCCTGGAGCCAACTCTCTTCTCTCCCACTGACCTTTTCCGTAATTTGGGACAAGCTGCTTAGTCTCTCTGTGCCTCAGCTCTCCCGCTGTGAAACGAGGACAGTAAAACTGTCAAAGATCAAACTAGTAAATAGATTAAACAATGCAAGTGCTTGTATACAATATCCTACGCTGATGGGTTATAGGTTAAATATCTTAGGCCATCAGTGCTTTCCTAAGCATCTAATGAAGCCAATAAATAGATTTCCATGTATTTCAACAGGCAGCAGTTAAACCCCTGCCAGAGGACCGGGGTGTCAGCATTGCCTTTATGGCCAAGGAAGGGTTGCTGTTAAGACACCTCCCTTGCTGGCTGCTTTCCCAAACTTAAAATGCAACAAGGGCCTCAATCACTGACAGCTTTGAACCTAGAACTAAGCAGTTATATCAAGAAAGCAAAATAAGAGACTGGAAGTGGCAAATAAAGGCAAGATAAAAGGAGGCTGGGACAAGGGAGGTTTGAGGTCAGTTCTCAGCTCATTCACAGATTCCCTGCATGATCTTACACAAGACATTTAGTTTCTGCCTGCCCCAGCGACTCATCTGCAAACGGAGGATGAATAATCCTTCCTTTGCCCTTGCTTTCTATTTAAAGTATAAGCTCTTGGGGGCTGAGGCTTCCACTTATTGTCGACAACACTGCATCAGCCACGAGACGTTACTCCGATCTGCAGATAAACGATATTAGAGATGCAGAATCTCTCTGATGATTATTATAAAGAGTCGAGCTGGGGTCCAGGAGGGCCACATGTGCTGAGCAAACCCTGCACGCTCTCCTGGGAATCACAGAATCACAAGTGAATGCCGAAGTAGGTACAGCAGTGATCAGAGATTAACTCTGTCCAGGGTTAATCCCAGCCAGGCATCACCCAAGTGTTCGAGTCTCACTTCTGCCTCTAACCATCCCTTTTCCGACTCCTCTCCTTGGCCAGGAAGAGGTAGCAGAGCTCCAGGAAGCTGTGCTCGTGCTCAGCACGGAGAAACAAGGAGCCCTGTGTGCATTTCTGCATCCCAGGTTTGGCCCAACCACCTCTGTACATGGGATGCACAAAGACAAAGTCACTGGAGCTTGAAACACGTCCTCAGTGAACACAGAAGCCATCGGGAGGGAGGTGGCATCAGGTCACTTCTATTCCTCTACTACGGGAGATGCAAGAACATAGAAATGGCTCCTGTGAGTGGGTTTAATTTTTTAACAGGTTATCCGTGTAGTTCTAGTTCCCAATTTTGGGTGTTTATCTTTGTAATGTCTAATGCCAACACTGTAATTTTCCAGCAACCAGGTACACTGAAGGCAAAAGTACTAATAATGTGACATCATTATTTTTGTTTCATAGCAACATCCCCCCACACCCCTTACACAACAGGTTATAAGTCTGTAAAACTCTGCATTTTACGGCGCTATAAAACTCCTCCAGCTGTTATAAATGTATTGTTTTAAGCACTTGCATTTAAAAAAAAAAAGAGAAAGAAACAGAAAAATACCACTGAAAAGTTCAATGCTTTTTCTTCCCTGCATTCAATTGCATTAACTTTTTCCCTGCTGGTCTCTCAGACCCACTGCTGGGCTGGCCGATTTCCACGGAAACCAGGGGAATATTCAGGGTATATGCAGGCAGCTGTTGGCACAAAAGCATCTATTTTGCCACGAGAGATGTCCAGTGGGGGAAACTTTTGATACAGGGATGCATTGGTTTGCTTGTCAATGTGGCACACTAGTCAGATCCAGGGCCACCAGTAACGGGTTTGTGGAAGTGGAATCCATCCTGGTGCAACAAGGTGGGACAATGTAGTGACTGCAAAGCTGTAGGGACCTGTGCCGTGGCTATTGGTTATAACTCCATCACACGTCCCATTAACTGCTCAGTGAAGCACTTCATCCCGCTGGGAATCCTTAATTTAACCCATTGGAGGGGCATGTGCCCCTAGAGCATGTGAAGCAGGAGGTAAGGTCAGGGGAAGAGGCTATGCAAGATCACAAGGTCTTCTCCAAGGACTGCATGAGCAGGAGAACGGCTTGGAGTTGGGGACGGCCTTCTTGGGCCTGTGGCATTAGTTGCCATTTGGCAGTCCCCATGTTTTCAGTTATAATTCAGTTATAATTTCACTTTATAAGAGCTCTCTGCATCTCTGTTTGGCTGTGTTGGTTCTGGCAGTACGTGTACAATAGTGAATTAAATCTGCTCTACTTGCAACCAGAAAAAGTATTGCCATCAGTCGAAGAATGCTTCAAGTCCACCAGGCAGCCATGGATTCTCTTTCCTGAGCCCAAACAGAGGAAAATCTCACCTGAGCCTGAGCAGTCAGCAGAAGCAGATGCCAACCATAGTCCGTAATCCTCAGTGCCTCCATAGGGAAGGAAAAATAGTTCCTGTAAGGATACTTGTGGCTGAGTCTACTTCCACTGAAAAGCTCCAAGCAAGGGCTGTCTCTGTGATGAACCTACTGGGAGCCCTGATCTCAGCTGAGACCTAAAGGCGCTGCTAGAACATAAGTAAAAATAATATTGAATAACTGCAGGCGACTTCTGCCGATTCCCTCAGATCTGCCCTAAGCTGAGAGCCCTCTTTTAGCGGGCTGTGTATTTTGCAGGCACTCACGAGGCTTCCATTTTCTTCCCTTCCTCTGTATGTGACTATTATTTATACTCTCCTTGCCAGTGCTTGAAGCCATCATGGCAGTGCACTGGGTAATGACAGGATAATTGTTTGTTTTATTGATCATTATAAACCATTCTGCATCTCTGCGTGATTTATAACATTCAAAATAGTCTCCTTTTCTCTCCCTTCCCCTGCCAGGGGGGCAGCTAAGCAGATCAAAAGCCCACTGGCTATGAGCAATCCAATTAGCAGCAACAAGAACGAAAAAAAAAAGTTTGGAAATGAGTGAGTCCTTACCCCATTTCTTTGACGCTTCCCTATTGATCCTTTCAAGCCACAAAGAAAGTCAAAAACATGAAGCGGGCAGAGAGGCGTGTGAAGGAATGTTAAGAACAGAGGGGAACGGGAAGGAAGGGCTTTTTTTTTTAACCCAAATTCAGACTTCGCCACCAAGATGTTGTGCTAACGTACCAGGATGCCAAGGCGACGTTGTTGTGTCAGAACAAAAAGGCAAGTGCAGGAGCTGGTACCTGGGTCGCGGGCGCTGTCCCCAGCAGACAGTGCAGCTGCTGGGGCACACGTGGATGTTACTGCCACCACCAGGACCCGGGCCCTGCGCCCCATGGCAGGGCACAGCCTGAGGAGACCTCCCATTCCCAGCCCAGCTCTACCGGCCATCCGTGCCCTGCCTGCTACACCCACACACTCGGATTTGTGCATAGGGCCGCTGCTCTCACCGCTTTATCTGCCCTTTACCCAATGGGCACTTACCCAACCAGCAAATAAGGCCTCTAACTTGCTGCTTACACATTATTCTTTTTTACCCTACCCCTCCAGAAAAAGCATCAGTCATCATTATAAAGACAGTATTGGCACAAGAATTTTCATGCATTTAGACCTGAAATTACAGCAATTTTCTCTTTTGAACCAGGATTCTCAGCTGCAAGATGTAAGTGGATGTCAGCATGTCACGAGCACCCTGCTATTCACACACTGCTAAACAGTATGAGGTGTCCCGGCGGAATGAAGAAGGGGATCGCAGTGCAGAACAGACATATAATCACTGGAATAGGAGGTGCTCGCCTCATACTCACCTAGAAATATCTAAAGAGATGGGGATGGGCTCAGTTATGTTCTTAAAAAATCCCAAGCATGTTCTGGGGCTGTTAAACCACGGAGGAATGAAGTGGAAGCCAAAAGGAGTTCCTTATGCAGTTTAATTATCTACAGTTTTTATCTTTCCCTCTGTGTAGATACAAGGAGGTGCTAACTAGAACTTATCTCCCTATCCTTTCAGCAAAGGTTATGAGAGAGAAGGGGAAGGAAGGGAGCTGAGCTGCTCCTTGGGCACTTTTGGCAGGTTACAAAAGCACCAGATAAATCCCGTTACGCCAAAAAGGGAGGCAGGAGCGAGCTCCTGGGAGCAACTCTTTTGCCATTTGATGTTGCCATGTGAACGACGGGGCTGGGACGCTCTCGAGCTGGCTCCTCTCGGGGCTACGTCTGCAGCGCAATCAGGAATGTGATTGCAGCGAACACAGGCGCCCTTCAGCCTGCTCAAATTTAGAGCGCGCGCGTAGCAGAGGCAGCGGAGGCAGGGAAGCACAGCAGGGCCTTATCCCGCGCAGGATCTTTGCAATTTATGAAGGAGAGGAGCAGTCGCTGAAACGCCTGCCTCCTTTTTACTGTTCTCTGGCTACGGGGAGCTTGGGCAGGGCTAAGCAGCACTGTCAAAACGCAAGGAAAGGACCCTGGATGGAACCTATATATTCACAAGGCAGACAGAAAAAATAACTTATTATCATACACCAGGATGTGCCCTCATGGCACACCAATATATACATGTTGGCTCTCTCCCAGAGCAGCTTATAGCTCCCAACCCCCGTAATGTTCAGCATGAACATCTCCTCAGGTGAGTTTACTGGACAGGTCTGGTGAAACTCGTATTCCCATTTAGTGCTCACGATTAAGATCAGACCAGATTTTTCTCATTCTTTTACGTTCAAAATCAGCTTTTCTCTTTTTCATGGTTTACCTTTTCTGCCTCAAGACGCGTGCACAACATAAACAAGAAATCCAAACTAACAGCGCCTGACGGAAGATTTTCTCTGAAATATAGAACTACTTTATAGCAATCAATAAAGCACTATACTAAACCCAAGGTGGCGGTGGATATTCCCCTAGCTAAAATTGAGTTTAGCATCAGCTCAGATGCCATCACTGAAGGACTGCAAAAATACACACGAGAGAAGGCAGCGCTCACTTATCGTTACACCAGTCGCATCATTCTCTTGTTGCCTTTGAAAATCCCAACCTGCTAAATATTTCCTGTCTACAATCTGTTTCCCTCTCCTTGCCCATAAATGAAAGGAAGAGAAAGGACAACAAATGTTTTGGAAATTTTACAAAGCGGACATATTTTGCAAAATCTGCCTGTTGAGTAGACATAATACTTCCTAACACACTGAGCTGATGCCACCAGACTGGAAGAATCTTTTGAGAGAAAGGTCCCAAGCACGGGGGGATCTGCCGATTTACTCGGTCGGGCTACTTAACACAATACCAGAGCGAGAATGAAGTCTCCGGAAACAGGATGAATCAAGTCCTGTTGGTTTGAACTCAGTGGAAGGGAAATTTCAGCCCCTTGAATGGTTTCATAATGCATCAGGGCGCATCAGAAGCGAAGGAAACAGTCTGGCAGAATTGCATTAATTTTCATGAACCCAGCAGCCCTGGAAAATCATGAAAACTGCAACATAATGAAAGCCTGGAAGGGAAAAACCTGCCCTCTTCTTCACTGCTAGTGAATCTGAATGTGGATTCCATCAAAGCGGAGAGCCGGCGAAACCGCAGTAGGAATAAAAATTAACCCTTTGGCTCATGAGGCTGCAGGGTTGAGGAGTCACTATTCTGCCTGTTTCTAGTCCACCAAAAGAGATGGACTCCTGCTCTGGCCACCGCTCTGCAATTAAACCTTAGCGCTCGGCATGACACACTGAACTGCTGCCAGCAGGAATTAAGGAGGACATTTTCTTCTGTCTTCACAGTCCTCAGCTTCTGCCCTTGTTTCTCAGGGTCCGTCTCACCGACGTTAATGGGAGCAGGGAGCGCGTGATGGATGGATAAGGCGCTGGATGCAGGAGAGATGCTCCCGAGAAAACAAAACACAGGAAAACAACGCACGGCCCCGCGCTCTGATGCGATGCGACAAACCCGAGCCCAAGCGCAAAGCGCTGCGGGACTGAGCGATCGGAAAGGACGTGCCCATTTACACAATCTCATACATCTCATTCAAAAGTTGCATCCAGAATCACGGAAAGCGGGAGCTGCCTGCAAGCTTCCCGAGCTCAGGAACAACGTGCAGGCCTGAGGGCCACCTCAACATGTAGCGAACTGCTTCGTGCTACCGTTCGGGGACGAAAAACTGCGTTGCCGGACACAATCCCGGACCTCCAGGACCTCCTGAAGAGCCGCGGTCGGCTTGGCCGGTCCCAAAGCAGCCGGCAATTCGGCATCAGCAGCAGCTCCGCCCGGAGCTTTGCTGACATCATTCCAGAGGCTGGGAACAAACAAAGCTCCTTTTTTCTTTTTTCTTTCTTTTTTCTTTTTTCTTTTTTTTTTCTTTCCTCAGGATAAAAGCACGCCACACAGCGAGGTTGTTGTTGTTGTTAAACAAAAATAACCACGCTAATTTCAGCTGCATTTAAAAGCATGGGAAATAATCACTGCTCAGTGAATGGAGGGGGA
>JAYECN010151858.1:0-26816 GCA_035222435.1 Microcambeva ribeirae | reverse complement strand
AGAAAAGAAAAGAAAAGAAAAGAAAAGAAAAGAAAAGAAAAGAAAAGAAAAGAAAAGAAAAGAAAAGAAAAGAAAGCTAAGTACTTTTGTGCTTATAGGGATGTAGTACTTATGACCAGTGGAAGTTCAAGTGCTGCCTCAGTGCTTAACATATGTGGAGCATTCCCAACAGATCCACAGCGTGGGGCTTGAGGAGAGGGATAGCATCTTCACTCTTCCTTCTTGCACTTCCTTCTCTCATTCTCTTCTCTCATTCCTTCTCTCAGGATTAAGTCACAGCTTAATCCTGTGACTGCTTCTACCTCAGCATTGTCTTCAAGGTGGCGGTGGGTGTCTTCACAGTAGGGAACATCTGTAGGATTTGGCCTTCAACCTGTGATCTCCTTGCAGCTGCAATGTTGTTATTCTCTCTATGTTGAATATGCTTCACATACTCTACCATTTTTATAAATGGTAATCCAGCAATAACCCTTTTATAAATCTTAATCCAGCAATAACCCTTTGCAGCTGCAAAATTCAATAATATGTTCAATTATAATCAAAAGTAATTGTAATCAGTTATAGAAACACGATATTTAGATATGCTATTAGTGTCCTTATTAAAGTGCAATAAACTCTCTTGCTCATGGGATAGTAATAGCAGGTTGGATTTTTACAGAAGATACATTAAATCTCTGGCGCCCGATCCAAATAGCCTGTCTGTCATCTTCAGTCTTGCTTGAAGCTTTCTTGAAAGAGCTTTCCGACGTCCTTTTCTCAGAGAACGGGTGTGTTTCAAAATCATCACAGCTTCCAATCATATATATTTTATATTTTCTTCTAAAAGGAAAGATTCCCTTTAGGATCTGGCCTTGGTCACTGGATATTTCGTATCCAAACTTTTAAAGAAATGAAGCTGGAGGGCTCCAAACTACTAATTTTTAAGCACATCGCTTTAAATAATTCTTTAAATAATTACTTTAAGATTATATTTTCCTTAACCAGCATATCCTGAACTGCTTTACATACCTCCCAAATGAAGTGTTTGATCCATGTCCTCTCCCTGCCTGCCACAGTGAGCATTTATTTATTAAATGAAGGTGTTAAAACTACTTCTAGTATGATAGACTTGTTCTTCCTCTGGAAATTGTATAATGTACTTGTCAGCTTGCTTACTCTGACAAAGTTGTCTTTTAACATCCAATCAAATACTAATATTTCTTGGCCAAATCTGATGACTAGCTCCAGCTTTTTCAAGTATGTGCTGAATTATGCTGAATTATTATTTAGTAGCTAATTTAAATTAGCTGATAAAAACACTTCTGTGATTATTTAACCAGGCCAACCATCATTTACCATTGGAAATTCTCCCAACTCAGAAGAAAATCGCATTTAATCTCCATGTAATTCAAACAGACCAAGTAGGCTGTCAGATTCTTTTTAATGTGTTTATGGCTGTTTTATTTTACAAAGTCTTCCTTCTTTTTCTTAATATATATTTGCCAAGCATTAATCTTGGGAAGATGTGCTGTACTGCTAGTTTATGCCCTGGATGGCATAGTGGAGGCAAGTGCTTGTGCATGAGACTTGCATGCGCTCCAGAAAGAGGCTTGTCTGCTCTGGTTTCAGCTGGGATCAGTCTCTGTGATAGAGCTGCCCTGTAGGAACTGCAGCTTGGCATTGATCAGAGAGCCCTGGAAAGCTGCCTTGTGTGCTTTTGTTTCACGGCTAGAATGTTTATTTATTTCTGAAGGTTTTATCTAGAACTGGTAAAGGTTTCATCCTCTGCTGTGTCACCAGACAGATCTTCTGGCCTCCTGTTCTCTGTCAGCGTGAATGTGGTACTGGGATCTGAGTTGAGACATGCCTGTCAGGAGGAATGACACTGAGGGACTGGCTCCTCTGCTTTAATGGTATTCAAGGAAATGGCTAAGAATTAAAGGAAAAAAATCTCTAGCTAGCCAAGGAGAAGTTGCTGCTCTAAGGGACTTAGCTGGATCTTTCCCGTGTCTGCTGGCTTATGGTAGCTATATGGAGTCACCCACTTGCGGTTATTAAAACCGTGAGGAATAGAGGTTCCTTTCAAAGTGTTTTCAAAAAGCAAATAGACATTGATAAGAGAAGTTAATGCAGTCATTGTAATTGTCTCCAGTCATTATCAAATTAAATTCTTAGTCTTGTTAATGGTAACTTTTGTGTGGTGGTACTGTGTTTCTGTTTTCAAGTTCTTTCTTATGTCACTAGTGTATTCACTTAGAGGTCAGTTCTCATCAGTGGATGCAGCATGAGGCTGTCACCTGCTAGTTATGAGTCCCCAAAGTAACACTAAATTTTGGTATTTTGACACTTGAATAGGTCTTTAGTGAAACAGCCTAATAAGATATACACAAACTGGATATGAAAAAAGCATCATCATTCATGGCAACAGAACTTTTCTGGATTTATTTTAATCTGTTGTGAGGTGGGTTAGATTGGCTTTTTGGACTTTAATATCTGTAGTTTTGTTTACAAATTATCTTTCTGAGCAGCTTTGCATCGTTTAAGTTGAATTAACTTACAAAATGTAATTTTCTGTGAATGTTATTTTATGTAATCTGATAATAAGCACAGTTAAAAAATGGCACATGCATCATGTTTTCTGAGATGCAATGCAGTTTTAAAAGCACTTCATGGCCTGCTGTGAATTAGTGTGTGTTTGAATGGGCCTGAGGACTGCTGTATCCATGAGATCTCAAAACACTTTACAGAAAAGCACGAGTTGGTAGCAACTTGATACAAGCTGGGAGTGGGACCCTGATCAACAGGCATCTGAGTGCTCAGCTTTATCCACTTGATTCCCATATCTCTCATGGTCTTAAGAATATTCATTGACTTCTTGCTAATGACTTGCCATATTCCGGGTGGGCATCACAGTATCTGCCTGGGGTAAACCATCAGAAGCATATCCATCCTCCAGCTCACAGATTCGTACCGAGAACTTGAGCTTAAACAAAGACTCCTGAAGGTGACTGGAATCTTGGCAGCTTTTTTCCAGCCACAGAAGAAGAGATGGTATTTCCATCTCTAGACAAAGTACTTCACTGATAGCTGGGTGTTGGGTGATCAATAATTATGAGTAATTGCCACTGTTTCTTTCTGCGAACTTTTGAGCTTGTGAAGTTCGAAGAAGTCTATAGCTACATACTAGAAATTCTTTCAAGCAGGTGGTTGTTTTGTTCTGTAGTTGTTCACAGCCTAGTGTGACAGTGATCCCTTGCTTTGGGATCGTGGGTGACATGGCCATACATATAATAAGGACAACAGGTTCTTAGCTTGCACCTGAAATCAGCAATTCAGACTGGCTGCCTGAGGGGTGTGTATGTGTGTGTGTGTGAGAGAGAGAGAGAGAGAGAGAGAGAGAGAGAAAATATAGGGCAGACAAGACAGGAAGGTTTTCAAAATAGAATCACCAACAGTATTTGCATGGTTTGGTATGAAAAAGGTAAACTGGCCAAAGCCGTGTATTTTAGCTTCTGGTGGAAAGATGCATGAAACTCTCCTTGCTTTCTGTGTTTACAGTGACTATTCGTAATTCCTTAGAAGAGATAGACTTTAGTCGTTGTTGAATCATATTGTAAGGATTTTTTTTTAATGAAAGGAAGTGATTGTTTGTAAGACTGTGATTAAAAACATGGTAAATACTGGTATTTCACCATTTATTGAGGTGGAAAGGAACCTGTTCACAATAGAAACACAGATGCAGAGTCAACATTTCACTGACGCAGGCCTAAGCCCCACTGATGGAGCTGCGCCTGGGCTCGCATGTTGCTGCAATGTGAACCTGTGTGCAGCAGTCGCTCTCGAGATCTTGATCCTGCGGACTTCCCTACTCAGCTAGAAGTCTTAGGGAGCAAATATGTGAGGACTAGAGAGGGCTGAAGAGGAGTTTTCCTTTTCCACTGTGTTTCCAAGATCACTTGCTGCTTTGTGTTTAGAAATAGTTAGGCAGCTGCTCAGCTGCTGTAAATGGCAGCTCCTTTGAAATCCACGGTGCTTTGACTGTCCTGCTAGCTGTGACTGTGCCTGAATCATTTGTACACTGCTCTGTCGGTGCATGAGCAGCTTTGAGGCTGCGGGCTGGGAGGTAACTATGTAATTGTGCGGACCACATGGCAAAAAGGCAGCAATTTTCAACATAAATTTGGGGGCAAGGGGGTACATGCAGCCTGTTACCTCTTTTCTACTGCCAGTAAAGTGGTGGTTCTGTCAGTGAGCCATAGTCAGCCAGGGCATTGGAGAAGAAAAGCACTCCCATGTCCTCAGTGCCACATGGGCTTGCAGTGCTTCTGTGGTGCTGCTGGAGCTGTGTAATTACTCACTATCTCTTCCTGCTGGGAAGGGAAAAGTGACTTTGTTTTCAAGTTTACCAACTTGAATTCCTCCATGTAGATACTTGCCTGTGAGCAAGGAAACTGCCAGAGCAGGGCTAAATGAAAGTTCAATTCAGAATTGTGCTGGGTTATAAACAGGACAGCTGTGTTTGTAAGGTAGGATGTTTGTAATTCATTTTAATTTGTTTGGGAGAAAAAAAAAAAAAAAAAAAAAAAAAGTTGCAAAACCCAATATCAGAGCTTTGCAAGAGAGAGGTTACTGAAAAACAGGTGTGGACACAGAGAAGTGGATATGACCAGGACCATCGCTCAGCTCAGTGGCAGAGAGAGGAACAGGCCTCAGGTGTCCAGTACAGAGGGCCCCCCAGTAAAATGCAGCTTCCCTTTGAAGAGGCTCTGACAGTGCTCTGTTAAGTACTTGTCCCTCACTGTCCCTCAGTAGTCCCGTAGCCTCTCCGGATAGCAGAAATGTCTGTCCTCTACCTCTCTCTGTAGACACATGTGACTCCTTACCCTCCATGCGCCCTCAGCACCGGGGCGGAAGGGCCATCGAGGGCAGTGCAGCCCACATGGTGTATTTGGGCTTTGGTCTCTCAGATGAGGCTGCTGAAGTTGGGAACAGTTAATGCCAATTACAGTTAATGCCAATTACAGTTGTGGTTTTTGTGTAAAGAACATGAGTCCAGTAAGAACTGTCCTGGGACCACTGGCTGTTTCACAGAAGCCAGCAAACAAGCCACCCAATGGAAATCATTCAGAGTCCAGAATATACTGTGTCTTGCCAGATGCTTTGGAAAAGCTCGTGTAAATGCAAACTGTTCTTCACTCGTCGAAACCAAGAAACTACTTTCAAGGCCATGGTGATGTCTCCACCTTGAAATACTCTTTTATAATGCACTTCTGTTTTTTCACAAGTGCTTTAAAATGATCTTCTAAATGTGATTAAACTCTGTATGTGCTTGAGGTTTCATGAACAAAACAGACTTTGAAGTGACTTTTCCTGTTAACATAAAGTTACATGTAACCAAGAGGCTGTGCCAGAAGTTCCTGTGTGAAAGCCTCTGTGCCAGGTAGGTTCGTGTTTCACCCGAGCAGCATTGCATTTCTTTTCACTCCTCAGTTTATATTTCCAAACATATCGGTACACAAGTCCTGGAGGATTAATTTTACATGTTGTAAAGAGGTTAGCATTGTTCATGATAATGCACAGCCTTTGTTAGAATTACACAAGTCATGGGAAGGTTCAGCTATTTCATTAGCTGCCTGAAAACAACGAAGTCTAAAGTTTCATTAAAATCAGATGTAATACTTGCGTTCCAAGATCAGTTGGAAACTAATAGGAATAATCTAAGCCATAATATCTCTACTGAGGCTGAGCTGTGCTAAACGCATTGTGGATCCTGCTGTGGTGATTCCATATTAAAATGTTTCATATCGCAGTCCCTGTCTCTGGGTATAATCTCCAGAAGATGTGGAGAATTAAGACAAGGCATGAGCTTTGCTGTGGAAGCATAATGTGCGTGGCTCTCTCCTGCAGTCAGGTACCAGAGTGAAGTGCTGAGCTGGTACCACACCTGTATTCTTTCCTTAACTTCAGTTGTCACAAGTAACATCTGGAAAGCATGACGATCTGCTTGAAGATGGGCTGGCAGTTTGTGGGCTCCTTAGTGTGGATTGATTCTGGGATTCCCTCTCCTATTATTTACCGGAAAAAAATAATTGTGGTTGTATGTAGAAAAGAAATAGAGCATCCTAATTTTTATTAATGTCATGCTTGGCTTTTCATTTCTTCCTATTCAGGAAAGCCAAATTGGGCAAAACACTCCCATAGAGTAAACAGGTTTGGTCACATAGAATTTAAAAGCTCAAGGCTCAAGAGTAGCTCCTGATGATAAAGAATGGAGATGGGGACGCTTGGCTGCTCTTATCCTGGAGAAGTTAAAGGCACTTGAAGAGCAGCAGCACTCAGTGCTGAGCGCGTAGCTCCCGTGGCGGTGAAGGAGCCGTCGCCCTGGAGAGGCAAAGAGGGTCCATGGCTGAGGGCTGTGCTGGCAGCTTCCAGCTGCGTTTCTGTTGCATCAGTTTCTGCTTAACTGAGGACAGAAATGTGGTTAAGGGTTATGCCAAAAAAATGTAAATAGACTATTTTTAACAGGTCCCTACAAGTAATAGGAGAGAGAGGGAGCTGCAGTTTTCCCCTCCCCTTAGTCCAGGCACTAAATTCTTGCCCTGCTTTCTTTTCCCTTACAAATGGTTTGGCCTGTGCTGGCTGCTCTCTCCCATGAAAGTAACCACCAGGGATGAGCACTGATGTCCTGACCAAAATCTCCCACATTAGGTTGGGAATGAGAAATATTCTGGAGCTAATGGAGCAGTATGAAAGAAAGGCAAATATCTTTCCCTCCTGTTTGTTCGTCTCTCCTGCAGAGCACCCTTAATGTACATTTTCTAAAATCCATCCAGTTTCTCTGAAAATTTTTTAGTCTGAATTTTGTAACCAGGATCCTGAATTTTGTAACCAGCTATCTGAAGTGGTGTTTCTTTTGAAGGACCCTTTCCCAGACAGATCTTCAGCCTGAGCCCTATCTTGAAATAATCAGTGTTAGGACATGTCGTGGGGGCCTCCAGCTGTGGCAAGCTGGCCAAATTAGGAGTATTTAGGAAACCCTGCACGATGCGCAGTAACAGAAAGATGTGCTGCAATATTGGGAACATCATCTGAGGTCTCCATACAGGTTGTTAGTGAGGCCAGACACCACAGGGACCCCAGGACCCCTCTGCGTGGCAGCGTGTGTGGGGGAGAGGCTGCTGCAGTGCCGTGCCGTGCGGCCGTGGGGTCGCTGCGTTGCAGGGCCTGTGGCATGGACACTGGCCACAGTTAGGTGGCCTGGCCCTGCTCACCACATGCAGAAGCTTAAGCAGATGCTGAGAGGGAATAAAACTGCCCTGGGGTGGCTCTGCAGTCCTTGTGTGGTTGCCCTGCCTTGGCCTCTCGGGAGCAGATCTCTCAGCCCTGCCTCACTGCTCAATGGGGTCTGAATGAGAAGGCCCTGGGAGCGCACGGCTCCCTCGTAGTGCCCGCGAGGAGGGAGGCGAGGAAGGGCAGTGAGGTGACGTGCGGAGTTTGTTCTGGGCATGTGGGCAGGCAGGGAGAGCGGAGAGTTATGTTTTGCTACGTGCTGCAAGTGAAGAAGGGCTGAAAGATGAGGTTTTAAAATAAAAGCAGCAGAGGTTTGCTCCTTATATAAAACATCCAAGCCTTGGCCAGCCTGGAAGGCTATAATTGTGGAATGAGTAAAATGATTACACAGAATCCAAGAGAAAAAAAGCAGAGCCCTCGAAATGTTTCGCTTTATCCAGTATCTATTTAACTTCAGTAACTAACACAGCAGAGGAGAAGAAGCCTTTGCCGGAGACCAGAGATGCTGATCTGTGGAGTCAAGTTCTAAAACTCTCAGCGCGCGTGCGAGCAGAACGCAGGGGAGCTGGTTCCCCACCGACGTGCTTCACATCAAGAGTGCGCAGCTTGGGGAGCTAGAGGGGCTGTTCACTATTGGAAAAAAGATCCTTGCGAGAGGCTGAATTGGAGGTTTCTTAAACTCCATAAATCTGTATTCCAAGGATACTTTAATGTGCTGCTGGGAAAGTGATCGGGGTTTTTCAAAGAGTTTGCCTTTGATAAAGACTCCTGCGTGGCAAAGAAAGCCCCACTGCTTGGAGAAGGAGAGCTGGGAATTTAGCAACAGTGTGGTACAACCCTGCCAGGGTTTGGATTAAAGAACCCGGTCGTGGCATTTGACTCCATGTAGCATTGCACCCCTAGTTGTATCTCTGCTACTTTTCAGCACACAAAATCATATTCAGCCCAGAACTAAAACATTAAATCACAGGATATGGATTGAAATATAAGAAGTAGAAAAAAAAATGACTTTTGACTAATGAATTGGCTGTAAAAACTAGGATGAAAATGTTGAGGTTTTAAATTATCAAAGCTCTCTTAGCAATTTCTGCAGCACTTTTGCAGTCACAGATATGCTTTGCCACATGAGACAGTAACTGCATTTCTTTGTAAAGCTATCATTAAGTACAGCAGAATGCCAAGCAAATATCAAAGCTTGGAACACAAAGTGTTGTGTTTTCTTTCTTCCTTTCTTTCAAACAAATTGAGAGATTTAATTATGCATTTCTGACAGATTCAGATTACAGATTAATATGCTCTACACACATATAAAAAAGACAGTTGTTGAGATTGTTTTTTTGCTATAAGATCTTTTTAGAAGACATGTTCTTTTTTGCACAGTGTGTATGCCAGGGCCCTTGGGCAGGTGAGGAGTGTTTTTGGTGTGTGGATAGCAGCCTGCTTTCTAATTCTGCTTTCCCTGATTAGCCTGGCAGATCTTTCTTGCTGACCAGGAGAGATTAGCTCATGCAGGAGAGCAGCAGTGCTGCGGCAATGTATTAAAACTGTATGCCTGAGGTGCGTTTTAGTCTGGGTAATTTTGGACTCTCACTAAGTTTCTTCATAACTGGATTGTTGAGAGCAGCATGGGGAACAAAATACAATCATCCCCACTCTGTCTAGGATTGAAATTGCATTACAAGAAACCTCAGCTGCGTCTGCGTGGCACATTGCAGTGCTGTGTGGCCACAGCGAGCCTGGCTCTCAGGATCAGGGGCATCACCTCGTTCCTCATTTTGGGCAGCAGAGGAGGTGCCTACATGGTGGCCACGGGCAGCCGTACAGAGAGTCTGTGTGACAGTGACCTGCTTCCCACCGCTGCCTTGACCTGCACTTTCAGTTTGCTGTTGGCAAACAAAAAGTGGTAGACATGCAGGAAGACTTCCCATGCAAAATGTAGATCCTGGTGCTGGGGTTTTAAAGAGTTCCTCAAAAAGGAGGTGTTGGATAGAGCTCAAGAAGCAGCGTTCTGATTCAAGGTCTGGGTTCCTTGAGGTGTGCCCCTCTATGAAAGGGGCCGTCAGCAGAGGGTTTCTTCTCTCTTTAGCCAACTGCAGAGTTCTGCAAAACAGCCTGCATTTCAGAGCGTGTCTGCTTTTGCCTTATCTTGAGGATACCCATATGCTGCAAGTTTGAACTTCTTTCTTTGGTTTCTTTATTAACAGACTCTGATCTTGCTGCTTAAGAATCTAGTTGCTTTAGGTACTGACCCCTGTGTAGCTTCACCTGGTTATACAGCGATCTACCTCTCTGAAGAGTGACCGTTTGAGGGTTTTTTAACGTGCCAGTTCTCATCTGGAATATTTTAGAAGAGGAGTAATCACTTCCCAGTTTTGCTGAACCTGTAACATGACTTTCACATTGAAAGGCACCTAACTTAATTTTCCCATGGCTAGATATAAAACCACGCTGAAATCATGCCACCCAGCGAGGATGCTCTAATTTGGCTTTAGAGAGGAAGATAAGAGAAGCAGTGAACTCTTTGCAGTGATTCTGTGTGTCGAGGGAAGGTAGAAGCAGTGGGGAACAGCATTTTGCTTTTCCACTTTTGTATTGCTTGACTTTTACCTCCCACTTCCATGGGGTACACACCATCCCTGTGTCCAGTACCTCGTGCCACGAAGCAGGAGAAAGGCTGCAAAGCTATGAAATGTCTGAGCTTTGAGCTAAATATCTGAACTCTGTCCTCAAAGGGTGTTTACTAGTACAGTCTAATACAATGGTCTCTTCCCTCTTATATAAAATAACGTGTCAGGTGCATTAATGAGGCTATAGCACCAGCTTGTGCTAGAAAAGAATTACACTCCCCTTCTAAAGAGAAATTTTTAAAACTGCCCTTGCTAAAAAGTTAAAATCAAGAGGCTTTTGGTTTGTGGCAGGACTATGCTTGCCCCAGTGCTCTTGGAACGCATGGAGGCAAAACACACTGGAGGCACCGAAACCATCTCCTCCTGCCACCGTGCCCGGGCTGAGGTGGCGGCGCTGCCGAGCACACGCAGGGCAGCTCCTCGCCCAGAAAAGGCTGAGAAACCCCGACGGGTGCAGCTGCCCAGCAGTTTCCTTCCAAAAGACTTCTAAACCTGGCATGGACACTTTTTTTTCTCAATGAGAATTTTCAGCTTCTGTTCAATGTCTGTCTTTTTTACCAAAGAGATGTGGTTTTAAGGAAATATCTTTTTTTTCTAAAACTGTAAGCATGTAATAACAAAAAATTTACAGTAAAAAAGGGGGAGACTTTGGTTTCCCCTAAAAAAAAGGTTTAAATGGCAGCAAAAATTAAATGGCAGTGAAAATTGTATGATATGCAAATTTTTTTTTCCTGTAATATAGAAAATATTTCCATATTAGAGCTTTCTCTGTCTCTCTATGCAGTGAGCAAGTCTTTTGCAACCTCAGCAGCCATGTGTGTGATAATCAAAGTGACTTACAAGTATACAAGTATAGATTAAGTAGCTTGTATATCTGGATGATTTCTCCATTACAAAAGTGTATTTTTTGTTTTTTGTTTTTTTTTTAAGCAAACTTTTAACTGAACATTTTTCCCTAGAGTAGCCACTTTTATAAAACCCCAATAACATATCAGTAACTTGGTTTCCATTTCTTAAGAAAAGAACTGCTGGGACATCTGTGTTTTAGCACTAATATCTTTATGGATGTAGACTTTCTACTCAAGCCTTGTATCATGTTAAAAGATTTGTGCGCCTAGTGTAGCTTCAAGTGCAAATATTGGCATTTAAATGCAGCATTTTCCAGACTGCCAGCCAAATGTGTGCTTAGGATATCTGGCTATAGCTACAAAAAAGGCAGTTTTTTTCCTACCCTTCTGTTGTTACTGGTTGGCTTCTATAGCTGGCTATTCAGCTTGTTATGTCAGGGCAAGCATTTATTTTTAATATTTGAAATAATTTCCTTGTTCTATGTGAAATGCAGATGCCTGAGGTAGGTGGATTCACAACAGGAAGGATATGAGATGATTTGGGGTGTCACAAAATTTGTGCCTAATTTGAAATGCCTGAAGAAACAGAGATCGATTTAAAATGTTTCGTATAAACCACCCCCAAATCCCTTTAGAAACTTCCCGTGTAAAACTTTTGCTTGATCTGCCTACCTTTGAGAAGTCCAGCAGGGACAAAAAGGAAAAGCTCTGCTCTGGAACAGCAAATGCAGTGGGTGGAGAGGGGGGGGTCACGCTGCGAACACTGCTGAGCTGCTGCTGCTCTGGGCAGTCGTGGGTGAAGCGGGGACAGGTACGGCAAACACCGTGTGCCAGGCTTGTCGTGTGTAAACCCTCCTGATCGCACGTAAGGCAGCGGTGCTGATGGCTCGTGGTAGCAGTCACTCCCTGAATGATGTAGACTTTACAGATACCAGCATGTAAAAAAATTAGCAGGAACATTTTCTGAGGAAATGGGCGTTTTTGTTTGCTGCGGGCAGAACCAGTAGCGTCAGGGCCAGTTCCAGGTTCTGGGGATCGAGTGAGGAATCTGGGGGAGTTCAGCACCCTGGGAGCTCCACGCAGACTGCTGGGCTCACTGCCGTGCGGCAGCTTGCTCAGCCGCTTTCCTGAACGCAGCCCTAGGGGAAGGGGTGAAGCCACTGAGGATCTGCCACTCTCTTGGTACCCGTGCTTGGCTTAAGAGCAGGAATATGAACTACAAATATGTAAAGTTTGCTCAGAATGCATCTAGAAAGTGCCAGAAAACCCAATAAAAATAAATTTCATTTCTTACTGATAGTGCAGCCTCCTACTGGAAAACAGGACACTGGTGATACCAATTCAGTGATACAAAGGTGATTTAACACCTAGAAAATCTCTCTGCCTTCCCTTTGCTGGAAGTGTGTTTAGCATCAAATTGACTGTACATGACAGTTCACCACAAGTTGTTATGTTACTCACTGCCACTGCCACATTGCAAAAGCCTCACTAGTGACAGGGAAGAGCTTCTTGGACACATCTGAATTTGTAGTGTTTGCTACAAGGAGTCTTTCAGAAGAAAGACATCCAAAGAACTTTAGCTTTAAATTATTTCATTCCTGTCATTTCCTTAACGAGCTATGTGAGATGAATTAATCCATCCTCCCTCATCGAATCATTTCTTGCTTCTCAGCTATGTAATTTTAGGATATTAAGAAGCTTTATGAGAAAGGGATGTTGATTGCCACGTCAGCAGAAACTTTGGAAGTCTGTGTCAAAACGAAGCTTATTTGACATGTGAAACCAAAATATTTGCAGTCATTTAATTACGGGGAGGCTTTGGCGTTTGTTTCTGGTTTGCTTTTTAATAGCTCTGAGATAGCAGTTGATGTCCTATTATGCAAAGCACTAATATTAGAGGAGACTCTGATGTGGGGAGGAAACTGCTCTGTTTCTGCTGGGGTAGAAACACTGGAGGTGAGTGCTTCATGCTGTCAGCCAAGAAGTAATGAAAATGGTGCAGGTGCTCGCATGATGCGCGCGTGCCCGGCCCCGTGCAGCTGCCCCTCCAGGAGGGCAGCGGGACTGGTCCTTTGTTTGGTTGTCCGGCCTGTGGAGTCTTGTAATTGGCAGGCCGGGTTCTATGGTGTGCCAAGGCTTGCGGTTTGTGACTGGCAGGTTGCTAAGCAGAGCTATCTGAAAATATATATCTCTAAAGAAGCAATTTGGTCAGTTTGAACAAAGGTAATAGACGACGTGGTGGCATAACTGCTTTTTGGGCACTAGAGCATCAGAAAAGCTTTGTGGTTGCCTTGCTGGCCTGGCCCTCGGGAGATCTGTGTTCAGTTCTTTCCTCTGCTGCAGAATCCCTAGACGACCTGGGCAAATCACTTCCCCTCTAAGAAAGGCCCAAGGACAAGGCTACTTTTATCTGGGATACGCGTTTAGGTTGGGAGGTTTGACAGCAAGGAACCTTCTCAGCTGGTCTCTAAGGTTGTCAGTGCTGTTACATGGGTAATAATGGTGCCTGGGAAATACGGCTCTGTCCTGTTATTTAAATTTAAAAATAAATAGGAAAGTCAGCTACAGACTGCAAGGCTTTTAAATTTGCTGGAGGATTTCTTATCCTTCCAGAAGTCTGTGAGGAGGCAGAGCCCGAGAAGCTGGAGCTGCCTGATGGCTCCCGTGGGAGAGCGCGGGCACTTGTATCAAATCCACCCCTGTGAGGGCTCATCAGCCGCGGGGGACGAGAGGCGCTGCTGGCACGGTGGTTACTGCTGCGATACTGCCCGGCTTCCTTTCAGATAGCAAAGGCGGCAGTCGTCTGAGTGTCACCGCGAGGCTGCTGCACGAGTGCAGGGCGCCGGGCAGGGCTGCACAGCTCCCCGAGAGGCCTCCGTGTGCCGGTGGCGGTTCTGCAGCGCAGCACACGCGGCCCGGCCCGGCTCGCGCCCGCCCAGAGCGCCGCGTGGAAGCAGCGAGAGGCAGCGGTGCTTCCTGCCGCACAGGAGAGCAAGCGCTAGCAGGAGTCGAGTCGCGGTAACACAAGACTAGCATCGTCTTCATCACCTCTTGCGCGATTGCATGTTGTTAATAGTGTGTGTCGCTTAGTATTGCTACTGTAATTCTAAAAATAAGCTGTAATTACATCAACTATTTCATTAACAACACAACTTCCCAAACGTCTGGATGACGTGCATAGAGTAGTGTGAAGAACCAGGCTATTTCATACCTAACCAATTTCAAAATTAAACTAAATTTCTCCTGTATTAGCTGCCAGCCCTCTTTCTGCTGTTTTGCAGCACTGTGAATACAACAGGTTTGTGGCCAGCAGGAGAAACAGGGCCAGAGGTCATTTGTTGGAACAGAAGGATTTTTAATTCTCTCAACTTTGGATAAGCTATAACACTGAAAGGTAGATTTTATGAACAAACATGCACTTCCAAAGGGTGGCATGTGTGGAAGATGCATGTGTGCAAACCCAAATTTCCCAAATAAAGCACCAGATGTATTTATTTTGCAGAGGCACTGAACAAAGCACTTTATTGTGAAGTAACTATAGAAATTCCTGTGTGTGCTCTGACAGTGCCTTGTTAAGGCAAGGGCAGCGTGGATTCCTGAAGCGGAAAAGAGAAGGTTTGCTTGTTGGGGAGAGGCAAGGCCTCCAGCTTCGGAGTGCCTGAACCAGTGGCTGGCGGGCTTGGGGCTGCCGCGCTCGCAGTGCTCGGGGCCCGTTCACTCCCATGCACGTGGAGGAGGGCATCGGGAATAAGCAGTGAACGAGAAAGGCCTGGTCTTGCCTGGGCTCAAGGAGGTTTGATGACGATCTTTCAGAAAGCCAGACTGATGTGACAGTAACAGAAATATCCTTTCCTGGAAGGGACTGGGAGTGCGTAGCCAGACAGATGCTGAGGGAGTCTTTGGCGCAAGGCGCTCACTGAGGACCAGACAACCACGCTGTAATTCTCTGGTCAAGTGTTTTCTTATTGTTTCTAAATTACTGACTGGGATGACTAACAGGCAGCAACTTCTCTGCTGCGACTGTGTGTGTTTTTGTTTATTTCTTTGAATGTTGATACACATTTTTAGTGGGTGCTAACAGTGTTGCACTAAGCTGCTGTGCCGAGCTCTGAGCTTGGCAGCCGGAGCGAGGAGTACCAGCCCAGCCACGGAGCTTTTGACAAGTGCTTTTCACTCAGGTCGGAGTAAGGTCTCTGGAAAAATCCAGCTGGTTCCTGAAGGTGCCATGTTGCCTGATGATGGAAAAGCTGACGAGCGCAGGAGGCTTGTGTAGCAATGCGGAGGTGCAAATGTGCTCACAGTTGTGTCACGCCACGCTGGCATGGAGCGTTTGGTGCTGCAGAGGCCTGCGCAAAACCCGAGTGTGGGGAGCTGTCAGCTGGGAGGTGAGCACACTTTTTCTGATGAGTATTTCCCTGTAACAAGGCAAGCAACTATGTTATCTAACTACACAATGCAAACATCTCTTGCCAAGCGCTTGTCTCCTCAGTTTAAGGATGTGTTAATTGAATAATAGACCATGTTTGTCACAGGGGAAGTGTAAGTCTCACGGGTGTCTGCCTTTGGGTCGTGACAAGTCCTGCAGAGCAGTATTTTTTTAAGATGAGTATCCCTGCCTCACTGTGTGGGTTCTGCAGCGGCTGTCGTTCCAGACAGGACTGGCCATAACCCCTGGAATAGATCAGCAGTGTGAGCTTTGTTTTGCTATTGTGGTAACCCTTGTAACCTGAGAAGTCAATAGCTGACTTCTTTAGTTTAATTTATCTCATAATACAGAAATGGCAATGTGCTTCTGGTAAGGAAATTAAATTCTGTTTATTTTTTTCCAATCACTAAAGAAACATTGTGTTCACCAGAACTTGCTTCTTCAATCATCTTGAGAGTACAGTCTTGAGATTGTGCCCCTCAAAAAGTCTAAGAAGAATTTCTCTGTCCAAATAGGCTCAGGGACTAGTGATAATTAACATATATTTTTAGCGCTTGGCCACCTAGGATCCCACTTCAGGAGCTTTTGGAAAAAGCTGGAAAAAAAATTAGAACAAATTGTTTTAAGTTTGAGTCTCAAATGATACATATTCACTGCTTGCTGTTCTCAACAGCTCAAACAGCTCAAGACATCCAGTATGATATGAACTATAGCTGTATAAGAAAAAAAAAAAGAAAAAAAAAAGGACTGAAATAGAGTTGACTGAAATTGAATTGAACTATTACTTTCTGGGACACATTTGAAAGTATTGTACCAAATTTATCTCTAAGGACTGAGCTGACTTAGATGTTAACTTCCTGTCTGGAGACACCAGGGTGAATTTACTCATCACACAAAAGCACATCCCGGTTTGCCCTGGTAGCTAACTTCTCAGCAGTCAGTAGAGCAGTTCAACAAACTGGACGTACAGGCGCAGTCCTGAGGCTGCCCAAGGAGGCAGAGCAGCCTGCCAGATCTGGGCAGGCTCTGTCTGCAGCAGGAGCCCCTTGCTCAGCCTTACAAGCTCTTGGCACAGTTTCCTTCATGACCGAACACCGCAAGCTTGTGGGCAAAGTCCCTGCTGCTCACGGTGCCCTGGTAATCCCTGGAGGGATGTGGCAGTTCACCTTGAGTAAAGTTTGGTAATATGAAAACTAAACAGGAATCACCGTCCTGGGGACCAGATTATAACTTAGACTGTGATGACATGTGATAGAAGTCTTAAAAAGCCATCCTACCTTAGGGGCAGCAGCATCTTCCTGCTCTTCAGCCACCTGCTCGGAATAACTTCTCTTTTCTGCTTAAATAATTATTCACTTGCCTTAGAAGTTCCCTCAAGAGTGCGAAAAAGTCTCAAAGTGTGGCTGTAATTAACTCTAGTCCATCTCTAGTATTAAACCTCTGGTTTCTGTGAGGCTGAGTACTGTCCCAGTTACTTGGGAGATAAAATTTGGTTCTGGATGACAAAGTGACTAGGGGCTTCGCAGTGGAAGAGCGTTGTTAGACAACAGTCTGCAGAGAATCTGATACTGCATGTTTTCTGTAGTCTCTTTTCTTAAGTCATACTGTTTTTCTTAATGAGGTGTTGCCTAAAGACCTTGGATATTCAGTTAAAATAATTAAAGTATTTCTACTATGCACTGATTCTTCCTGCTATTCATAGCTGGCCAACTCCATGAAATAAATGTAAATTTTGAAGTGAGTAACCTGTCCCATCTGGCGTATCTAAATTGTGCACATTGTCCCTAGTAGAAGTAACAATAGTCTGTTTGCTTTCCTCTACCTTCAGTGCATTGCAGGCTAAAGTCCTGTCCCTGGCCATACAAAGCTGTAGGCTGTAGTATGAAATAGCACCAGAGCTGCATTAGGAAACCTTTCCAAGAGTCCTCTTGTTTTTGATACTCATCCTGAAGACTTCCACCATAGGTGTAAAATGATGGGGATGACAAATCCCCAAGATGCACAGTATTTGTCCAGCTGTCTGTGAGGAGAACAGGACAAAAGAAAGAGAAGGAAACCAGGGCTGGAAATTTTTGTCCTTTAAGTGGATTTCCGTGCAAGACTGAAAGTAGTTCAAAATCACATCCTCTAGTGGATGACTAGGTCGATGAAAGAGTGCAGGGGCTTTCTCTCACACACTAGAGT
The DNA here is from genome assembly GCA_035222435.1 of Microcambeva ribeirae. NCBI lineage: Eukaryota > Metazoa > Chordata > Actinopteri > Siluriformes > Trichomycteridae > Microcambeva > Microcambeva ribeirae. Next base: position 9,462 of record JAYECN010151858.1, on the reverse strand, counting down.
GGCCAGCTGATGGTGCTGTAAAGCATAACTGGAGGAAAAAAAGAAAAAAGAAAAAAAAAAAAAGATTCTGAGTTGGTACTTTAATCTGGTACAAACTCTGTGTGTGTTTTGGGTCCAGACAGGCATTTAAATTAGGTGCATCAAAGAACAAGGAGGAGCTGCCTCCTGAATAGTCAGAGAGGGATCTTTAGCAAGAATTGACATAAAATTTTAGAAATTTGGGCTTGCAGAGAAGCATGCGGAGATGGCCAAGGCTAGCACATGAGTTTCCGCAGCATGTTCATCCTTCCTGCTGGAAGGGGCCAGGAGCCGCGGAGCATGAAAGCTGAAATCTATGAACCTTTGTGCTGTAGCAGATAACGAAAGAAGGATGTAAAGTCACTCATAGCATTGCTGCATCGGTGGTGCAGTCATAACATATTGAGCAAAGAAAGAAAACTGATAAAATGCTGAATTAAAGAAGGCAGATTGGTTCAAAGTTGGCATCATGGAAAAAAAGCAGGCACACCACTCTGGAAACAATCTTTAGAACCAGGCCGGGGGAAAGCTTAAAAGTCCAAAGACTGTCTCTTCCCTTCCCTGCTGCAAATTTTGTTTAGATCTGGGCAGTTATACAACAGTAATGGGAATTTGGCTACTGAGGGAACTTGTTATAATTTTATTACACATAGACATTTGTTAAACCTAGAGCTATCCTGGGGCATGTTCACATTTTTTGGACCAAAACTGATGCATTTCCAAAAGGCCTGTGATAAACAAGACTGCCAATCTGAAAATAAACCTGAAGACATAGGAGGTGTTTCCGAGAGCTGTGATGTATTTTTACACACAAAATCACTGAGGGGGGAATTTCCGCTGACAGAAGAACAAAGTTCTGAATCCAGAAAGAATTGAGTGGCTTCTGGTCCTCTCTGCTGGGTAGAGTAGTAACGGATTTGCTTCCATTGCAGAAGTTTGTTTGTGTGCTGGGCAGGATTGCCAAATCTGCTCCCCAATTGCAGTGGGGCCTCCTCAGAGGTCAGCAGAGCAGGACCTGAAGCCACATTTCCAGAGATTCTCAAAGATGTTCACCCACTGTTCTTGGAGACCTCGAGGCATCTGCTCTGAAGGCAGTGACCATGTGCCAAGGGAAGGGTTGGGTAGTGTGAGAGAGCAGCTGGAAATGTGTTTTGTGAAGAAACAGTGGATAGTTCTCTGCCACATCAGTGGTATGAAGCAGCTCACCAAGGAGCCCACGGAAGGGCCTTGGCCAAGGAGGAGACAGGGCTCTCTAGTTGCCCTTCGATGCACTTGGTCTGCTACTGCTGTGAAAAATGATGTGGCTACACATGCAAATCTGGTACTGGACAGCAGCACATTTAATTCCCTATTTCAGCATGCATTTCCAGTGCTGCCTTGGGAGACTCTAAGTCTTCTTGTTCTTTGCTTCTTCTTTTGACAAATGATTGTTAGAAACAATAGCAACCCCAGTGTTGTGGGGTGTGGTGGAAAAAAATAAAAATAAAAAAAGGAAGGTGCTTGATCCTGTAGTAATAGAGACCATCCTGCATCCATTGGATGGATGGCATTGTGCTTTAGTTTCTGCTCAGCAAGGAAACTTCCAGCTCTTTCTGTTTTTTACTAAAGTACTGGTATGGCCTCAAAAATATACCTTACTTTCCATCGAGACTTTCTGAGCTGAATGAGCTAGGGAGGAGGGGAGCAAAAAAACATATTTTAATACGATTATGGATAATTCAATTTCCATGCTGGTGATCAGCAATTAATTAGTAGCTGAAAACATTAATCCAGTCTGGGGACCACAAAGCTACAGTCTATTCCAGTGACTCCAAGATAAAGCAAACCTTTGGAGCCAGTTTAGTAACATAAGAAGAGCACAAATCTGACCAAAGTGATCTAATGAAAAAGTTCAAGCGCAGCCCAATGGTCTCTAGAAAGTTAGAATTCCAGAATAATTGAATTCAGAGTAATTTCATCCATTTGTGTGGGCTTCTGTGAAGTGGGAGATGGACAAGAGTTTTGTTTCATTCTGGCTCATCGAAAGAAATCTTAGACTTTTCCTTACTGATCCGATTACCTTTACTTTTTGGTATGACATTTTATAACCGTTTGTTGGGACTGTCTGCTATTGTTCCTCACATAATCTGATGGAAATTCTGGGTACGAGTAAGCACGATGGCTTTACCACCACAATTGGTCCACATTTTCCACACTTGATAAATGTGAGTGCTTTGCTCCACGCTGCCAGTTGCACACTGTAACTTTCCACTGTTCTGCAATTATTCATGTGTGCTTGAGACGCCAACCCGCGCTCGTGTGCGAAGCTGCCCTTACAACAATTAAACCAGTTGTGGCATGGAAATGAGTCCTTGTATCTTCTCCTGGCAGTTACAGTTTTGGTTAAAAGGATGGTGAACATAATCTGCAACAGTTCCAAAAAGGGGAAAGCACTGCAAACACATTCCGCCATGGTTTTCTGTCTGGCTATTTGCAAAGTTTCCAACAACTTCCATCTGTCTTTGCGTGGCTTCCATGTAATAAGTTAATAGCGCAATAATAGCTGATGAACGGGGAGGGAGCAGCGGAAGCAGCGGAGCTGTGCTCAGAAAGGAACGATGTGCCCTTACTATGATAAACTGATCCCATTCCATTAAATCACAAAGCTGTCTCCACTGTTCTTTTCATCCCACACGAGCGGCTGAAGAAAAAAATCCTGGAATTGCTATCGCTCACTGCAGCTGTCAGGAAATGATACTAATTAGTTTAATTTGCAATAACACAAGCACTTAACTTTCCAAATAATCTAAGTTAGTAAGTCAGTTTTTATATTATGACAATGACATGTTTAAGAGCCTCTGGAGCAGTGATTTCTTTAACCTCTGACTCACACGTCGTAGAAAGGCACACAGCAGAACTTGGTCCCGTGCAGTTCCCATACCTGCTTGGGAGGGCAATTACTTGGTAAGAAATTGGGGCAGCATTACAGAAGAAGAAAAAGGCTGGCAGCTGTCCTACATGGGCAGGCTGCAAGGCATGTCAGGAAAATAAAGCTTATTTAGAACAGCAATGCCTCTTCTATGGTATTAATTACTAGAAGGTGAAAACAACTGAAAATGAGCGAACGGGCTTTTTCATCATTTCAACTCTTTGTGCTTTTTCTGCATTTGATTGTAGTTCCTAATTGGTTTCATTTTCTGCTTTCAGGGCTTAGTCTTCTGGTGTTGGGTGCGAGGTTCTAGAGCCCCAAAGCACTGTTGCTGAAACATTCAGAAATATTAGCGAGGCTCAAAAAGAAAAAAACAAAACACCAGATTGGTGTGAAAATCATGAAATAAAAATTTTAAAAAAAAATGCCTTTTACAAAGGATGATTTTCGTTGCTATCTAGTTTTAGACCTCTCAGATTTCAACCTGGAGAGACATAGGAGGTTGTTCAACTTTGCAGAATTATTTATTACAGTCAGCTGCAGTGTAAGGTGGCATTAACATGTTGCCAACTTTAGAGCTGTAGAGCAGTCAGACCTGGGGATGAACAGGGCTCTTTATACTGCTCCGAGCTCTTGTTCCACTGTAAACTCGCATGGTGCGTTAATTAGTGCGGTGCTCGGGTTTTCGGTGATTCCTTGGCTTAATCTGATGATGGTGATGTGGAGAAAGACATGGGCATACATGGGGACAGCTGAGCATCATCCTTGAATAAAAATCAAGTTTTGGAACAGAATTTTTACAAAAAGGAGTGCTCGGTGGCAAATTCCCCCACGTGGAATTGTGGAAATTGGGGACCCTGAAAACAGGTGCAGGAAGCTGATTTAGAGGAAAACCTATTCATCAGCCTTGAATATGATGTCTTAAAGTCTCCAATTCAGCCTTAGAGAGTGGATTTTAAGAGTTTTGTGTAGTTGTACAGGCAGAGAGAACCAACCATATCGTGCTCAGGATCTCTCCTCTGCTTCTGAGTTTTATTTGAGGACTGTATTTAGAAACATACTCTGCCTTAGCAGTCCAGAGAGGGCTTGGAAAACCTGTGGGCCAGGAGCAGTAGTAACAGCTTTGAAAGTGCATCAGTACAGTAAATAGAAAATAAATTCTCTGCAATCGGTGGGGGGGTGGAGGGAAGGTAAGAAAACGCAAATTAGTTAAGGGAAAAATCTCCTAGAACTCTTCCTTTGTCCTAGTTTCTCCAAACCTCATAATTCCGTTTATCAACTGTCAATAACCAAATGCATGTTTTTCCTTTCTCAAAAACTGATTAAAGCTGTGGTCACCTCCTGTAACTCATGGCATTCCTTTGCATTTGTTTCTCCTGGCATTTTCAGGCTGAATTACTGTAACTAATATACCACTAACTCTGTACTGCAGAGCCCTGACCTTTTGGAGCGCTCCCTTTTAGACGAAAATTGGCATAGAAAATTTCAATGCAGCAAATGCTTTGAAACATTTTTCTTTATCTCGATCCAAAAATACATATACCCCATCTAATGAAGTTAGCTCACCACCAGTACCAGGCTGGGTTAGGAAGCTTGGTAGATGAGGAGATAGGAAAAGATGGACTACTCTGCTTGCAGTGCATTAGCAGTACCAGGAAGAGACCAAAACCAGCAGCCGTTCGGCCTCGCTCAGCACAGGAACGTGGAGGTAACGTGTGTGTACATGCACCCATGTGCTCTCCTAGCGCGAGTCCTCCCGCAACGCCCTTCCCCTTTGGGAATTTTCATTTTTTCATGGCTTCTTCAAAAGCAGTCGGAGACAGATTTCGTCGCTTTGGATGGCTCTGTTAATCCTTGAATTCAGAACATCCCAGCACTAGATTTTTAGACCCTGCACCTACTGAAAACAGCTGCTAAATGACAGGTGCTAAGTATCTTTCCCAGGCAGATGGGTACCATTTCCCCATGATCACTGGTACCACATCCAGATTTCTGCTTGTGACAGGCTTAGCAATACAGTCTTGTGTCACACAAAGTGGAGGTAGAGGGGGTTATATGGGAAACAGTGTCTTTTATTAGGCTTATGGGGTGCAGTAATTGAGAGTTGTGAAATGCTGATCATCTGGGGACTCTGATGAGTCATTTTAAGGCACTGATGCTGCTGTTCAGTCTGGCTTCTTTTTGTCTTATACGTGAGGCAAATGTTGGTACCTCTTCTGCTGCACGGCTGCTTTGGCAGCCGCATCATGCCCCGAGACAAAAGCAATAAGCTTTTTACCAGAATAGCGTAAAACATTAAGTGAAATTATCCTTGGCCAAGGACTTCTGTGCTTTCTTGGTAGCTTTTCGGGAGGCAGAATGACATATATTTCCTCATGACTTCTGGCTAGGCTGCGGGCAAATGACTGAACCTCAGTAACAAAAAGAAATAGCCAGATGATGCTAGTTCTCTGTGGCTGCATGGAAGCATGGGGTGCATGTGAGGAGTAAAATATTGCTCTGTATGTGAAATAGAAACTTAAACCCAAAGGGGAGTGGAAAGCAGACCTAGGTGCTGCTGAGGGACCTCACTGGACAAAAATGATAAGTGCCCTCCTCATCAAAAACTGAGTGCCCTCCTCATCAAGCTGGAGAAGGTAATTCCAGCTAAACCTAGGCAGGACGTCTTGCTAGTTCCCCTCCAACACATTTTCTCAACAGTTGTGCTGACCCTCATCCTAAATATACCCATTTTCTAGGCTTGGTTTCATCAGTATTAAAAACTTAGCTGTTTGATAAGTCACTTCACAGCTAACCTGAGAAGAGAGACCATTTGTAGTGCTTGCAATATCCATACATTGAGTTGGTACGTTTTTAATGGAGCCCGTCCTCTGAGGACAGCCGCGTAGCCCAACCGAGCTGCCCACTCTCTCTTTGCTGTTTTTTTGAATAGGCTGTTATGTTCTAAACCCACAATGAAAAATATCTTCTCCTAAAGTGTGTAATTACCCTCTGTCGCTCTCAAATCTCCTCTGGTTTTTGAGCTCATTTAATAACAGTGAGCGGATGAGCAAAAGTTACAAATGAAGGTACTACCAATTTGGTGCTCAGCACGTAAATGCCTGTAATGACAGTGTGCTTGTCAGCAGCCATTGTTCCCAGGCCTGTCCATTTTCCATTTCTACAGGGAGTATCGTCCTCTTATGCAGAAAGTGAGAGACAAATATGGATTGCGGACTCTATAGAAAGGGCCCCAAAATTAGAGGCTGTGGATAATGGTTTCTATTCCCCCAGGCTTTCAACTGCTGGGTCAGAAAGTTGTGTCTTTGAGATTCACATCTGCACAGCTCCAAGACAAGAGTGTTCAGATTTGCCCATTTATAAAAGGTATTGAAAGCATGGGCTGGGGCAATAAGGAGCAGACTGATCTTTACTTTCTCAAAAGCACAAGTTTCTTTTGAATTTCATAAGCCACTTGGTCTATCTCATACCTGAAGGAGCACAGCAGTGAGGAAATGCTCTGAGAAGCACCCGAGGAATTTCCAAAGGGCTAAGTGTGAAGGCTCAGGGTAGCGTTGTTTTGCGTGGCTTCCGAGAGCAGAAGCAGGTAAGCCCAGGGTGTTACAAAGCAGACAGTCCCTCGTGATCTCCCTTGCAGATCTTTTGGGCTGTGACTACTGCCTTGGTCTCCATACGTGGAGCAGGGGGTTGGATCCTGCTCTTGGCCTTTCTAAGCAAAGAGCCCCAGCAGCTCCTGCTGATTCTTTTTGTTCCTCGACCTTTTCTTCAAACAAAGAAAGCATCCGAGTCTGCTGCTTCCCAGAGCTGTGATTCTTTGCAGGTAAAGCACCACTTGGTGTGTGCTCTGCTTGTAATATATTTGTTTCTTAACATTTTAAAAATGGGGAAAAAAAATCAGGGCTATTCTGTGTCGCGTTTCAAACCTCAGTTTTTACAGCATGGATTTCTCCAATGCTGCCCTGAGCAAGCAGAGCGCAGATGGGACAAGGCTCGGCGGTGACGTTTTTCTGAGCAGTGGGAAAATGCCCTGCGGGCGCTGGCATGCAGGGCGGCACGCAGGCATTCCCGGGCAGCGGCAGCCGCTCCGCGGCCTGTGCCGCCCTGCTCCCAGCGGGCATGAGGCACGGAGCCGCGAGGCTCCCCGCGCGGCAGCCCTTCCTGGGCAAGCGCAGGGCTGATGCAATGTACCGGGCGACAGGCGGCGGCACTGGATGAAATAAAGGAATGGGTTGTGTTTCTTATTGATTGAATAGATGTTCAATCGATACGAGCCCAAGGCCAGATTTATGTTGTAACTGAGCCCAGCGATTAGTATCACAACAGTGAATACCACAATCAAATTCTCACTGACTTTATATGCTACTTAAAAATATCTTGCAAAAACATGGAGTGATATTACCCTCCTATAGATCTTTCTTCATATTAGTTTTTAGGTTTAATTATATCCCTACTTGTTCTGCTCCTAGCCCGCTCTCCCTCCTCTCCCCCGCAAACAAACATGTACAAATAATGTACTGAACGTATTGAAAAGACCCAAAGGGGCTTTGCAGGCTCTGGGCTTCGTTCTCCCTCTGAAGCCGCTGCCTTTGCTCCTGTGGAGGTGTGTGATGTGCCGGCAAGGCAGCTGCCAGCCCATGACTCCGGGATGCAAGGAAGACGTTTGGGGCTTGGGGTTTTGGGGTCCTTCTTAGCAACGTGCCTAGAGAGAGGCCATTAGAGTGAGCAGCCTTCAGGTGTATGTGCACATGGGAGAACAGATGCTGACTTCAAAAGAACCTGGGAAAAAAGGATTGGAAAAATCATCTGTTTCAATGACCTTCTAATTCCGCTATACTGGCACTCCAGAGGACATCGCTGTCAATGGCATTTACGTCTCTGAACTGAAGGGGGTTTATGACCATGAGACAAGGACGTTCAGCCACTCTTCAAAATTGTTAGTTGACTCGGTTCTCCCGGTTCCTGTTTGCATCAGAGGAATGCTGCTTTCTCGGAGCGTTTGTAAGACCTAGCTTTTGTTTTCCTCCAAATGCAAGTGCACCGGAGCCAACTGTCAGGGTCCACCCCGCGCTTTCAGAGGCACTGGAGGTAACGTTACCCTTCACAATTGAGCAGCTGCTGCTGGGAGAGCACAAACCAGCCCCAGTCCCGGGGGAGGGAGGGGAAGTGGCCACGGCCACATTGGACTCGCGCCTGGCCCAGGCATGCTGCTGCATGGCAAGGACAAAAGCCCCCTTTTCCCCTTGGAAAATGTGGCATCAGGTGCTAGCCGGCAATGTGCACAGGGCTTTTTGTCCATCTTGTGGGAGGAAAAATGAAAGATGAAAATATGTTGTCCAAGTAGTTTCCACGGCGGATTAAATGTGTTTCTCTTGAGCTGTGGGTACATGCTGGGTACATCCGAAAAGAGCTGCTGGTGCAGCTCAGAGCTCCTGCTTCGACACCACGCCTGACTCGGGAAGGAACCTGAGCATTATTTGGAAAAGCTCCTCAAACGGGGTTTAACAACTAGGAAAGCACTGGCTTGAGAGGTCTCTGCAAGTTTGCCTATCAATAAATCATAATACAGCTGCCATGCAGGTCTTTTCCCTGGGAGCTGAAGTGGAAGAGCATATATTGTAAGCCCTGCAGTTTTGCTTGTGCCCGAGGCAAGATGCTCCGCTGTGAGCCGCAGCAGGTCCTGCATGGCTTCAGTGAGACCACGTTTCTGCTCAGACCATCAGTGAGCACGGTGCCCTGCCGACAAAGCCTGGCTCCGTCTCCCCAGTACTTACAGATTTTATCCATTACAGTGATTTATTTTCTATTAGGATGAGCATGGGGCACCGCTGACCGATTGTGGTTCAGACTCCCTAGCATTTCCAAACTGCATCTGGTAGGATGGAGCTCTAGCCCTCTCATTACCAAAGAAAGACTTTGTGCTTGGAGGTACAGCCCTTGTCTCTGAAGACAGCTCAAATGGCAAAATGGGAAAAGAATCAGTTTGGGTTTTAATAAATACAAAAAAACAGAGTGACAATAAAATTGTTCTTGCTCTTCTTCTCATTCTTTCACACTGTTGCTTGTCAGAACAGCACTTCGTAGCATCTTCAATGCTAACCCTTTTTTGATGGCTGCATAATTCTCTTGGCTGAACTTTTCCACTAGCAATCAAGCACTGGCTAAAGATGCACTGAGGCTGTAAGGGAGCCGAAATAGAAATGTGGCCACAGTTCATGTGAAATTAGAAATTAAATATACTTATGGTTTCACTTTTCTTGAGGTAAGTAGATTTCCATTTTTCACATGAAACTGTTTAACGGACATTGTTCTTAAAATATACAACTAACATAAAACCAAAACAGTTTTGGGAAATAAATTTCTCACAAAGAATGCCAGCCTACAGGAATATTACAATGAGCTAGAGCATGTTTTTTTAATCAGAAATACCCCAAACAGCACACAGTTGCCTTATTTTTGTAAAATGCTTACTGGTACTGCACTGTCAGTAGAAAAAAAAAAAAAAAAAAAAAAAAAAACAAACCTCAAATGCCTAAAAA
>JAYECN010151754.1:0-26817 GCA_035222435.1 Microcambeva ribeirae | reverse complement strand
GAGCCGCTGCCGCAGGGCTGCGGGCCGGGGAGCGGCCGGGGGCGGCGACCGGCTCTTTAAAGGGGCCGTGCGGGGAAGATGGAGGCCGAGGGGCGGCGCGGGGGCGCAGCGGCTGCGTGGGGGGCGCCCGCCCGCCCCGCTGCCACCTGGAGCCTCGAGGAGGCCGAGCGCGGGCGTTGGGAGAGGCGGGAATGCTGTCCGGGAATGGCTGGCGGGAGAGCCCCCCTCCAACACGGGTTCTGCTTCCTTGGCTGCTTCTCCCCAACGTGGCGCCCCCGGGCTGTCACGCCTGCCTCAGCAGGGCATGCAGCGATCGCATCTGCTTGTTTTCCGTGCTTGTTTTCTCAGCGCGCCAAGCATCTCGGGGATGGTCGTGCCATTAACTTCCTTCCTGAAGAGAGACAAGGGCTGAGCTTAGGTCCCCAGATATGTCCCCTCTCCTGCGCTAGTTTAGCACTCGATGCTCCAGGCTCCATCGGTGCAGGATGATGGTGGGGTGGAAGGACCAACTGTGGTGGCAGTGCTGGGATCCTCTTGAGGAACCCACATCCTGGCAGCATCCGGGTGCATGTGGAGGCCCCAGGAATTGCTCGTGCCACAAGTAAGGAGGCAGCATCTCCTTCCTTCTCCTACAAGTGGAGCTAGGGATATAGCAAGAGGAGGTGGAAGGAGGAGAGGTAATCTGAAGCAGCTCCCTTCAGCACCAAGGTCCGAAGGAGCATGAGAAAGCGCAGAATGGGGAGTCAGCGTTATGGACACTCCTGTGCTTTCTAACGTAAGATGCCTGAAGGGCCCATAGCCCAAGGTTTGCTGCATGACCTTTCCACATTCACAGATGGAGACAGATATTTTTTGACTTCTGGACATTCAGGAGGACCCTAGTAACAACTGTAGACTTCTGCCACGTGCAAATATCATTAAAAAGCTTAAAGATACAATATTGAAAAGGACTTTTTTTTTTCTCCTTTCTAGAGAAGAAGTGAGGGAAATTGAAATAGTACACTTTATTTTTTTTTTTTTTTTTAAGTGAGCAGTATGTATAGTTAACTGAGCACACAGACCCATGCTAATCCCACTTCAGTTTAGACACATCACTGCAGTACTGGAGCTGGGATCATATCATCTGTGAGCACATCCAGTGGTTTTGCTCCAAAGTCATTCCGCCCATCAGAGGTCCAAGTTGCCTTCCAAAGGTGCCTATTCTTTCCATCAATTGCAGAGAGATTCCATGCTTTACATAAGCTTGCCTTAAAGTTAGGGGTGCCTTAGGGCAGGAAGAGGGAATATGCACCTTGGCAAGTAATATAGAGCACATAAATAGGTATTTTTTTCATTTGAGTAAAAGCATATATGCATGTGCAAACATATTATATACTCTATATTGCTACCCAAAGTTATACAGAGTGTGCATACTGAGATATTTACATATTGACATGTATCTATAATTGAAGGCGTGTATCTATAATTGAAGAGGAAAGTGATACTCGTTGTGCACAGATGAAATATATAAATAGAGCTTTAAAGCTCTTCAGTTATAGAAGAAATTCACATTACTAAAGAAAGAATTTAAAAAAGGCCAATTTTATACTGGTTTTGATTTACTGAATACTATCTCAGTGAAAAGCAGCATAAATATTTTCTATAGCATATAGGAACTATTTCCTAATATTAAAAATTTTGAAATAAAGTAACCTTATTTGAAGTACTAAAGATGTTATTACTGACTGAAAGCATTCAAAAGGAAGTGCAGTAATAATACAATTTAAATCCTCATTCTTCTGTTCGTTCCAGAGAAATTATCTCACGAATATGCAACTTGTTAGTTCCCCAGCTCTCTCATTTTTCCATATTAGGACTCAGAAGTTAATGGCTAGCTATGATTTTCTTTTCTGAAAGTCTCCAAATTTCATTCATTTTTTTCAGATCCTCACACTTCTGAGCAAGATAAGTGGAGGCAGTATGATTCCATCAGCCAGGGCATGGGAGAGTTGACAAATCCAAAGGCAGTTGAAATATATTTTCTCTCCTCAGAGGGCTGGGCTGCCTAAGACAAGTAGGCCTGCAGTAGCCAAAGACAACAGTGCCATGGAGGTGGAGAGGAGTAGGTAAATTTTCTTGTTTATCATGCAAGACAATGAGTCCAAATTACTGCAGCCCAGATTTGAGGATGATGCACATTCTATGACAAGAACTGCAGTCATTGGCATTTAACTGTGGGCTTTTTTTTTTAGAGCAATCTTCTAAAAAGACTGAATGTGCAATGTTTTTCCAACACCACTTACTTAGTCCCAAAACAGAGCTCTTAATCCATTTCCCTTGAGGCCATCACAGCCTTCATGCAGTTCTTTCCATACTCCCTTCTATTTGTAAACCCCTAAGAGGGAGAGGAACCAGTGTAAACTACTGCCACTGGCTAGTGTGAACAAACTGCAGTGACTAAAATGGGACTGATTAGCATCAGAAAGACATCACTTAACTGGAAGAATTGCTTTATTTTTTTTTTTTTTTTTTTTTTTTTTTTCTGAGTAGTACTTTTTTGAGTACTATTTGAATACTCAGGGAGCAATGGGCCTGGACAGTGGCTTGCTCCTTTCTGTTGATCTCTCCAGAAGATCCTGCAAAAAGCTACATGAACAAGGTGAGGCAGGAACTGCTTATGCTTGTATTCACTCTCTTGCTGGAAACTAATATTTGATATCTGATCCAACCCTTACCAAAGTCAATGAAAGCCTCTCTGTTTACTGATTTTTATCATCTGTCCAGAAAGGACACTTGGTGCTACAAGCCCTTCCAAACCTAGGCCTCACAACACAGGACGTAAGTGATGAAGGCAGATGGCTTACAGACCTCATTGCAACAGGCACTGAAGAGTTTTCATCATTATCATGAGTCTCTGCAGCAAATCATGCTGAACTGCATTATTCCTCATTAGAGAACAGTAGGGAACTAGTAACACTGAGGCACTGAAATCCCGTATCTATCTTTGAAAATATACCGCACATTCACTTACCGAGTGAGTCTATTAAAAGCACTCAAGTTGATGAAACAGTACACTGAGAAAATATGAATTCCATTTATCATGTAAAATTTCATCTTTGGTTTAAATGCCTAAAAATTGCGGTTATTGCTATGTTAACTGTACAGAGTCCTATACAGTTCAGTGTGTAGTTCAGATATACAAAAGCAAATTATTGCTTATGAGTCTTTGTACATGCCTAAATAATGCCTAAACCCTACATAAATCCTAATTCAATTTATCTGTTATTTGGTCAAACTCTTTGATGGATTGCCTAGTTTATTAATATAAGCACAGACACTCATGTTTTAACTCGTGAAGAATTGCCAAGAAGCAGCAAATGCAGGAACATGGCCCTCAGGGAATTAATTTCTCATGTCTCTGTGCTATAGAGGACACCATTTCTCAGCAAGATCCTTATGAGTTTATCTAATAAAATGTGTACAGTGCTTTACTGGAAACATTTTTAAGCAGCTTAGATTTATGTCTATGTGCTTTTACCTCTGCATGCATCAGTTAAGAGCACATATAAAAGCTGCAGGCTCTGAAAGTTCAGAAGTCATTAGTGCAAGAACATAATTTCAACAATAAATGAACAGGGAATGAAAAACTTAAATACAAACTGAGGAAAACCAAAAAGAACAAGCTGTTCTTTTCTGAGTTAACGAGTGGAAATTTCACAAAACTACAACATCAAAGGTGGGAAGGAACCTCTGAAAATTATATAATCCAACTGCCCTGCTCAGAGCAGCAGCAACTAGAGAAGGTTGCTAGGGCTGTATCGAGCTTGAATATCTCCAATGGACTCTCCACAGCTGCTCTGCCAGCCTGTTTCAGTGCTTGGCTACTCTCACACTAAAGAAAAATTCCTACATTTAAATGGAATCCCAGTTAAACTGTATCCCAGTTTGTAACCGTTGCCTATTTTCCTGTCACTGGTGCCACTGATAAAAGTTTTTCTCTTTCTTCCTCCCATCAGGTACTGATAAGTACTGAAACGTACTGATAAGTCCCCCTCGCCCCTCTTCAAGCCTTCCCTACTCCAGGCTAAGCAATGCCGACTGTCTTAGCCTCTTAGCCTCAAATGTCAAGCGCTTATAGCTCTTAGCCATCTCCACGGGCCTTTGCTGCACCTGCCCCAGCATGGCCTTATCTTTCTTGTACCGAGGAGGTCGGCACAGGATCCAGCACTCCAGCTGTGGCCTCAGCAGTGCTGAACTGTGCGCGATGCTCTTCCCAGTGCCCACCAGGATGCTGTTGGCCTTCTTTGCCCCAAGGGTACAATTATTTGATGATGTTTAATTTGCTGTCCCTCAGATCCTCCTCTGCACACCTGCTTCACAGCCACCAGTCTGGACTGGGGCACGGAATTATTCTTCCTGAGTTGGGGGACTTTCCCTTTTTTGACCTTCAGAAGATTCCTTTTTGCCCATTTTTCCAGTCTGTCAAATTTCCACTGAATAGCAGTATGACCATCTGGTGTATCAGCTATTCCTCCCACTTTCATATTGTTTGCAAACTTGTTGAGGGGGCATTCTGTCCCATCATGTCGGTCATAGATGAAGATCTTAAGCAGCACTGACCTTGCTAAAGCGAGATAAACAACATCTGCTACTTTCCTCTCTTCCACCAAGCCGGTCATCTCCTTGTAGAGGTCTGTCAGGTTGGTCAGGCATGATTTCCTCTTTACAAATCCATGCTGACTACTCCCAATCACCTTCTTGTCCTTAATTTGTTTGAAAATGGATTTTCAGGATTAGTTGCTCCCTCACCTACCCAGGAATCCAGGCCTGGCCTGTGAGTCTCCAGATCTTCCTGCTTGCCCTTCTTGAAGATAGTAGCAGTGTTTGCTGCCTTCTGGTCATAGTCAGGAGTTCCTCTCCTGATAACTTGGACCTTTTAAAGATAAGAGCGGCATTACTCGCCTCCCTCAGCACACATGGATGCATCCCATAGGTCCCATGGACTTGTGTATATCCAGTTAGTTTAAGTGTTCCTGAACCTGATCCTTCTCCACCAAGGGTAAGTCTTCCTTGATCTAGACTTTCCCACTGGCCTCAGGAACTGGGGTTCCAGAAGGCAAGCCTTATCAGCAAAGACCAAAGCGAAGAAGGCAGTGAGTACCCTGGCCTTTTCCACATGCTTTTCCACAGCAGTGGCCTGCATGTCCCTTAGTCTGATTACTTTTTCTGCTGAAGTACCTTTCAAAGCCTTTCTTGTTGCCCTTCATATGCCTCACCACATTCAACTCCAGGTGGGCTTTGGCTTTCCTAGCCCATCCTTCTGTGTTTGGACATTGCCTCTGTATTCCTCCTGGGTCCCCTGCCCCTGCTTCCCCCCTCGAATGCCCCCTTGCTCTGCCTGAGTTCTGTCAGGAGCTCCTTGTTCGTCCAGGCCTCCTGCTGCCTTTGCTTGGCTTGCCTTGCGCACTGACACACGGCACAAGGGACCATTCTTGGGTTTGCATTTCTGGGTATGGAGATGATAAGGTTTGGAAGCGATGTGGAGCCCACTGTTTGTGTGTTTTGTGTTGTGTTTTAACTTAATATAGTCTGCCAGAATAACAATGAGAACTGCAAGCAGAGTATATTTTAAGTGAAATATAGTGCAAAAAGAAAATAACTCTTTCAGAGATTAATTCATTGCTTATGTGACTGTTGTCTGTTTGAATTCAATTTTCCAATATTAAGCTCTGAACAAAGAAACAAAATGTAGTATTGTTCGTTTGTTTTTAATCTGCAAGCATTAACAAATCTATTTTTAGAAAGGTAATCGTTTCTGAAAATATTAAATTTTTATCTCTCCTACCTTGAAATGCAGTTGTTCATAAATGAAATTAAACATGTGCGTGTGTATAAACCCATCTGTCTATGTATAGATATATAAGTATATATTTATGTGTTTTTACACAGAGATATTCACTGCTATCAACTCTTGGTACATTCTCATGGTGTTTTCCTTCAAAGTCCAGCTTCCAGAGTCAGGTAATTGCCTGAATATGTATTTGAATTTTAAAGAAAAGTATGCTCTTGCCTGACATTCATATACTAAAATGCAGCATAAACAGTTTGAAACAAATGAGGATTTAAATGCCTGAAAGGATCAAAATGCTTTTCAGACAAAACAAAGCAAATAAAGACAGCCCGTTTAGTTTAAGCCAATAGTTTGATACTATTTGAAACTTGCACATGATTTCTGACATGAGTTTGTCATTAACTGCATTTTGATGGGGGCCTTAAACCCCACCTTAGAGGATGATTTCTGGAGCTATTCCTCAGACTCCTGGGTTAACTAGCATCAGCCAAAACGCACCAGCCAGGAGAGGCATCTCTTGTGCACAGAAAATCACTTTTGTGCACAAGAGTAACATAATGTTTGTGCATCACTTCAGCACCCAACAGTCAGCTTGTGCAAGTGCTGAGGTCTTTTGCTGGCACTCTGCAGTGGAAGAGTTTCACTCCAGAAGAAGACTAGCAAAACTTGGTCTCTGTGCTGAGACTTGCAAATGCAAGGAGAACTTGCTGTCTTGCCTGTGATGTTAGCAACAGTCAGCAATATGTACAGAAAAATCAAACATGCGAAACTGAAATACTCTGCACATTAATTTTTTTGCCCTTTAGAGTGAAAGAAAAAAAGAACATAAGCTTCTTATAATCATGACATTCCCTCTCCTGTGGGAGGGTCCCTGCCTATTCTGAGAAGGAAGACATGGAATAGAGTGGGATAAAACAAAAATAGGACAGGACAAGGTAGAGTATAGTAGGATCCTATCAAACTAAGCTGAGTAGAATAGAACAACGTTAGCAGTTATGGCAGACGTGATCATGATGTGATCAGAAGCTTGGCTGAGGCCACCAGCACACATGAGTTTTGCCATGTGGCTTATGACAAATGCATAGCAGTCATCAGTGACTTGGGCTAATTTAAAATGAGAGATTGAGTGGTGAAGGGCTCTAGGCCTCATTACTGGTACTGTAAACCCAACAGCATAACCAGCTTGTGATGTTAATATTTGTTTTTCCCCTTCCCAGAATAGAATAATTAACACTTCAGGGTAAACTCATCACTAGGAAATGCAGTTCTTGTTTTTACAGATCTTTATTTTTCTTCTAATTCTGCGCATTAGCTCAATTAGCTCCTTGGATGTTAGTTTTAATATTACATTTGTCAGTATCTGTCAGAGTAAAAAAATATCTCTGATAAATGCCCTCAATTACTATTCTAGAGTAATCTCATTATCCTCTAAAAGAACAAATTACATAATTTGTTGCCATAGCAGTGGAGTTTACAGAAATGAGTGGTGACCTGCATCGAGAATTAGCACAAACCTGATGAGCATATACCAGGACTATTATAAAATCAGGATTTGCTTAACTGCCCTAAGACACACAGCATTAATGCCAACTGCTATGCCATATTTACGAAAATTAGTGTCACCCTGTTTGAATTAGATCCCCTTTCAATAACCTGAGTTTTTTATTGCCTGTTATCTCAAAACTGTGCAGAACTGTCCTTGCCAATCACCTATAGGTCTAAAGTAAAAGCTTATTATCATGTTAGTAAAGCTTCAAGACTTATAAGGAAAAATGTCAAAAAAGGGCCTTCTTAAACCTACCAAATCATAACAGCCTTGACACAGATAGGACACTGAGAGGGATGACAGGAAACCCAGAGGAAGAGTTTTCTTTCACTTTAGTATTTCTGCACTTTGGTAAAAATGCCAGAGCAGTTCGAATAACACAGGAAGCCCCAAGTCTGTGAGCATGCTAGCACTTCGCACTAACTGTGTAAATAGTATGCTCAGTGTTATGCTTGTATCCAATTCAAAGTCAGCTAGCTAGTCCTTCCCCCAGGGCAAGGCACCAAAGCAGCTTGCTCCAGATGGGAGTCTGGGGGCAACAAAGGTGACCTGAAGTGTCTGCCACACTAGGGCTTTGCGAGAAAGAAGTGGCCTAAACTGACAGAAGAGGTGCACCCTTGCAGCAACCTGCAGGAAAGCTGCTGCACATTTTTCTCATCTGCCAACCCTTACAAATGTTCAAGAAGAGGCGTTGACCAATTTATAGCAAATTTAAGTTTGACAACTGGTTGTTTTCCCCAGTTACTTTTTTGCAGATCCAGCAAGTCTATGCATCATAAGCTGAATACTACTAGGATAGTGGGACCTCACCTGGACCATCCAGCTTGGGGAGAGGCAATACGCTGGATGAAATGTACCATTAATGCTGCTTCTTCTATTACTCAGAGCTGTAATGAACATTTTAGCATATACCTATATTGCTGCATTTAATTATAACCACTGGCCATGTAGATATTCCAAAGTTTCATTTAAACTCCAGATCTCTTGCCTGAGCTAGAATGGCTGTTATTATGTTTCTGTGGAAACACAGGCTTTGGCAGTTTGCCATTAGGCACTACTGCTGGCAGCCAGTTCCAGGCCAGCTCTGGTACAACGGTAAGAAATGCAAACTATTGACGTGGATAAACCTTGAGAAACAGCAGGGATTTTCCTTCAAAGGCCTCATCCACCTGCTGTTGAGAGAGTTTTGCCCCTCTTTGCAAAGTGTTCCACTGATGTCCTTACATGAAACACAGCACTGTGGCATCCAGCATGATGCAAGTAGGGTCTTTGGCACAGAAATTCAATTGCCAGATGTTAAAAACTGACTGGCTTTTTGACTGAATTTCATCAAGTGCAATTCTCACTGCTCCACTCACATATCCTGAGTACTCATTATAGCCGGACAACCTCCTTATTTATTATCATTTTATTATTTATTAATCTAAAAGGACAAGTGCAACAACTGAATGATGTCATGTCCTACTGATTTATTTAGTTACTGCCAGGTGAGAAATAGGTAACAAAATTACGTGCTTTATCCAGCAAAACTAGGCACACTGAAATGTTTAAAACAGAAAACAGTCTTTTACAAAGGATTTTGCAAAACAGGCTAATCAACTTCAGTGCATATATTTACGGTATGTAAGAGCAGTGTTTCACAGACTACTTGCTCAGCTATATCAAGTTACTGGCATGCTTTTTTTCTCTGAATGCAATAAATGTGTATATCCATCCAAAACTCATTGAAATCTGTAGGAAACCTTCCACACACATAACAGGATCTCAGACCAGCCTGCGAGATTTCAGTGACAAAGCTATAGTGTTTCATAAAAAAAATAAAGCACTGCCACTTTCTTTAGGCTATCAAAGTGCCTCCATTCTCACTCTAAAAACTCTAATTATGGTTTAAGGTCTGAGGGGAAGTCAAACATTTTATATGAAAATCATACTTCAGAAGTACAGCAAGAATGTATACTTTTGCTTGACTGAAAAAAAAAAAATCAATCAAAACCCTTCAGAATCTGCTTTGATTTTATTGTGGATTGTCTTATAGATTACATAATGGAGTTATACAGATGATATAATGGAGTTATAAATCATATGCTACTAATATTTAGGCATCACAAAAGATTAATAGTCTATATTTTTCACAGCAGACATGAGCTCGTTAGAAGGCATTTCTTCATAACATGAATAATACCGGAGTGTAATACCATAATATAGTATCATATTTAATATTATTAATTGTACTCATTTAAAATATAGTCTAGACTTCAAAATATTAATCATAGCATTCATTATAAACAGCATACCTTACAATACCTTTCCAATATAACAAATGTAAATACAAAAAATAAAACATATGACAATCATAACATGATGAAAAATACTTATTCTGATAGAAAAGTACATGTTTGGAAAGATATTTTTGTATCATTATACCATTTTGTATGAGGGTACAATTTTACAATATCTGCAAATGTGTTTACCTTTCTGACCTGTAACTGTCCCACAGGACAAATAATACTCTGCAAACACTGGATTTTGCAAAACTAGAACTTCATCCATATTCCAAATTTGGATTCTTTTTGATACAGAAAGAAGGTAGCACATATAAAAACTGAACTTATTTTTCAACCATTTTGTTTTAAACTAACCCTCAAGCCCACGTTCTCCCTTTAAAGAGATTCCAAGTTGGGAGCATTTACAGCATATCTGAGCCTCCAGATCTTTATTTGGAAAGGGTGTCTTCTATTTCTTTTTATAGCTTGGAAGGTGGCACAGGAACCATCCAGCTGGTCCAAGAACTGCCAGTGAAAATGCCGAGAATCCAATGATAGTCTCCTAAGTTGAAGGAAACAAGGTTAAACAAAGACAAATGAATTGCAATCCTTCTAGGGTAAGCAGTCTAATGCCAGCCAAATTATCTAATATTATTGAACATATACAGCTGTAATCCTAGAAACGTGACAGATTCTAAATGAAATACAATTCGCTGAGGATTATATTAAATGTTTGGACTAAAAGCACTAGTAATCCGTGTCAGTTAGAAAAAATTTCTTAGTCCATAAAATGCACAGACACACACATATACAAAATATATTTAGAAACATTCAGAAAAAGAGCAAAATTATTATTTTCCTACAGTTCCAGTATATATTATGCCAAAATGGTGAGCTTTTTATGAATAAAATCTTTAGAGAAACAATATTATTTGCTTGAAAGTTGCAGTAGTGCAGCTCACCACTAATCAAATAAAAGAATTTTGAGTAGCTACCAACAGTGTGAGTTGCTGCTAACAAATTACTTGTGAGGGCTATGTCTTATGAAATCACATATTGGAGTTCTGCTGGGGAACGTAATCAGAACTCATAAAAGCCATCCTTTAGAAGAGGATTTTGTTCCGTATCTGTCTGTAGGCCATTGTGAAAGCATTCCCTTGGGAATGAGCTTGCCTTCTTGGAGATGCGAAGAAAGGAACTTTTGTGAGGAATGGAAGGAAGCTCTTGGGGAGAACAGGCTTCTATCAGAGGGAGGGATCTGAAGAAAACCTGTATTTTAAATATTACACAGATCAGTGAGAAGAGCCTCTGAGAAGACTGAGATTTATGCCCAAGGTATGAGTGAGGAAAGATGTGAGGGCACGAAAAGAGTACTCACCACCAGTCCCACGTTTTCCTTGGGCGGATGGCTGTGGATGCAGCAGCTGCTCCAGCTGACAGACCCAAAGCGGAAGAGTTGGGATCCTCGATTCATTATAGGGCCCATCATTTTATCCAAATGAGGGGAGAGCCCAGCTAGGGAATTCTGTCCGGACAGCAGCTACTGCTGGGAGAGGCTTTGCAGTTCTTTGCCTTTTGTCTACTGCTCAAAATCTGTAGGATGCTGAATACTTTTCAGCAAGGAGCCTTTCTTCTTGACAGTCAGGTCCTTTTATTTATAAATCGCATGTATAAAGCACCAACATAACCCAAAATAACCCAAAACCTATAACCCCATAACCCAAAACCTACTGGGAAGGTGCTGTCCTCAGCAACAGCAAGAGTGTGTATGTGTGCCTGCCCCTTGTGGGAAAGCAAGCCCTCTGCATCGCTGCAGCCACCTCCCACGAGCCCGCTCAGTGATGCCGCTGAGCCCGCAGCGGGGAGGGATCTGTCTCTGCTCTTGATCCTGACAGACAAAATGGAAAAACTGTCTGTCCCCAGAACTTAAAATTCCTCCTTTCCATTTCCTATGTTCACACTGCATGTGCCCCTTCAAATAAATCATTTGCACACAAAATTATACACTCCAAAATTCCCATTTGCCCACACTTGTGGTTCATTTACCACCACCTTCCACAGAAAGATCTGACCTATAAATGACTGATGTCTTAACCAAAGCAGTTACCTGCACCTCACTGCAGAAAATATTCCTCCACCTCCCATCCAAAACATTGCTAATTTAGTTGTACAAACAAGATGTGAAGAGACCAGCTGGGATATCAGGCTTCCACAGCGGGGAAAGATGGTCAGGTAACAGCAAACCACCCATCTGGGTCCAGGATCAAAGCTGAATATGTGACAGGATTACAGGCAAAGGAAAACATTATGAGCTTGAGATAGGGGATGGTATAAGAACAAAGGTGGACAAGCGCAAGGGGAATGTGTCCTTGCCCCCACCCTCAGCTGGATGGAGGCGGTAGAGTTAGGTGGGGGGCTCTAAGCCCAAGTTTAGGATCTCGTAGGCCAGCGTTAGCACCATGCTAGCTTTGCAACTCGACTTGAAAACCCAAGCTGGCTTGTAACCAGTTTTCAGCACCAGCAGTCAGATGTTTGGCAGCACAAGCACATCTGTGAAAGATGCATTACTTTTGCACTTGGAGGTTAACAGATGGGAAAGTAAATAATCCTCCCCTCAGTTACAAACTGGACCACTTTCTTTACGAGTATTTTTATTAGATGACATTGTGCTTGTTATACACAGACGTGGAGATTTACACTTGGTTTCGATAAGAGTACAACTTCCTAGATTCCATGTTGATTTATGTCTAAATATATTTTATTAATTTATTCTGTGTTTTCTACTGCCTTTAATTACCAAAGCTTGAAGCGGACAACTATGAAATCCTTCTCTAAGCTTTTCATGAGAAAATATCCTCCACGCTGTTCTCCAGCGCAGACTGCAATGCGGTGGTGGTGGTGAGAGCATCAGTTTGAATTTTTTGACAATGTGTAGAATATGTTATCAAGGTGTGAAAAGCAAAGAGTACCAATCTACACAAACAAACAATAGTGGATCACTGATTAAACAGACATGTCTGGCATGTATTTTACCAGTTCTGTGGGAGTTTTTTTCTCAGGAAATTTAATTACTCCATTTTATGGAGGAAGAGACAACAGGCTTTTTCCTGTGAATCCTCCCTGTTCACTCAATATTTTAACTGGATGTAGTAACAAGTACAGAATTTGTCCAGCAGAAATATAGGCATACAGTAAATATAGTTCTGAGGAATACACTCAATAATGAATAAGTCTGATAGGTACTTACTTACCTGACTTTTTTTCCATCTTATTTGATTCCTCATTCATTTTTCAAATGTATTTCCTTTATTATTTCTGTATTTTCTATTTCCTAGAGGTTTTTCATACTCTGTTATTCAAAGTGTTTGTGTACAGGAGGATTACTAAGGTCCCGGAGAAGTTCTGGACAGTTTCCTAGACAGTTATAGGGGAAATTCTGGGAAATAATGAACTCTCTTGAGTGCAATTACTTGGGAAAATCACTACAAGGGTTGATTGTTCTTCCCTTGTGACCTATTATTCACTCTTTACATTACAGCACTGCATAAGCCATCAATGACTTGTTCTCTGTTGGGATGTTAACAAATAAATACACCTATAAAAAATTCTTAATAGAATAATTTACCATTTGCATTTAACTAGGAGCTAAATTCTGTCCTGCATCACTTTGGTTTAATCACTTAAACATAATCAAAGTGAGAGCAGAGTATTTATTATTGTTTGGTCTCTTTTTTTTTTTTTTTTCATTCATATAGTTATGTAGACAAGTGTATGTAATCCAGGGTGAAGAACAGTCACTTAGTGTCTTTTCATATAATATGAATAAGGAGAAATAGGTCTCTCTTGGGCCATGTTTATGTAGGGCTTCCTCCAGCCAGAATGCAGAGAGCCAAGTATTTCATTTCCACTGAAGGGCTGCAAAGAGAAAGCAATGTTTTTAAATGACAAAACTGGATGAAATCAAAACTTGATAAAATTTATAAAACTTTTCTATTTCAAAAGAAGTTTTAAAATATAGTTTAAAAGTTTTTTTAAATCATTTAATCATTTGTTTCCAAAAAGACTCATTTTCATAGCGAGAAGCCCTCTTTTCGATGAAGTATAGTGTTATTTTCTCATATCTGTTCAAGGAGTAATGAAAGGCCCTTTTTACAGGAATTGTATAAAATGCTTGTGTTTACGCATACCACATCCCTTAGTATAGTAGGTGTAAAAGGCCTTTCTACTAGCCTGAGCTAATTCCTTTAGCATGAACTCTGCTGAGTGAGGGTTTCACCCACAATACCAAATAAGATAGGCTGACATGATCCAGGCAAATTTTCATCTGTTACTTAGATCAACCAAATCTGTATACTTCAGTCTTAAATAAATATGTTTAAAGTAATTAGAGACCAAAAGGCTGATTTGCATTCAGCAATATCAAGTAAATAGGCAGTAAATAATCCTAAGCAACCCAAAATTCTGAGACCAACTCTCCAAGAGATTGCTCTAGGTGTGCAGTCCTGAGATATTTTAAAATAACAGTATTCAGGCTCTTCTATTATTTTTGAGATATTCTGCTTTTGGAGTTTGTGCTTGCTATATGAACTCTGCTTTTCTATACAGCTGTGAGGATCTGAAACTTTCTGAAGTGAAACTGAGATTCTCCTGTCATCTTCCAACTATGTTTTTCTTTGCACAGACCGCACTGGCATTTCTCCTGTTTCAAGAACAAATCAAGCACTGCCCTACAGTAGCAACAGCTACTCTCATTAGTCTTTCAAGGCCTGGCAGCCACCTTCCAGCTGTACATGGGTTGACTGGAACAGTAGATAAAATTTACCTTTCTAACAAACCGCCTACTGTTCAGGTATAAAGCCAAACACTCCTTCCGCGCTATCACAGCCTTCTGCTTTCCACAATGCTGCACCGTGACCTTTAGGACCAGTCTGTATTTTTTTGCATAGCAGCAAATAGAATTTGTGAAACTGCTCCAGAAGGTGCAGCTCAACACTTTCCAGACCCTCTCTCCTCCCTTGGCCTACGTTTCGCATGACAAACACATCATTCAGATCTGAAATCATTGCGTTTTATAGCCAGATTGCCTCCTCGACTGCTTTACAATGGATGACATACTTTACCAAATCACATAACTACAAAATACGGTGCAACTTCTTTGACAAGTAGTTTTCAGGACTCATTATCACTAATCTACAGATCTGTAGTTTTTTCCGTGTTGATAAAATATAATGAACAATGACATTGTCAGGGGGAGAAATGGTAACCACTATCTTATTTTTCCTGATCTCCTCAAATATTCACAGAAGTAAACTCTTGATATTATCTTTGAATAATTTTAGGCTTTGTCAGCTTCAAATATTTTAGTTTCCCTGCCTCAAGTTTTATATTTTGGAAGAAATCAGGGTCCTGTTTCTATTTCTCATGTACATCATAAAATCTACCTTCAAATGGCTAAATACACTTGATAATTATGAATATATCTGATATCAAGAATATTCAATTTTTTTCCCTAAGCTGCTGATCAGCAATGAATATGGCAGAATATTGATGTTTTCCTGGTGATGCTACTCTTAGCCACCTCTTTGAATGTATGATAACATTCCTAGGACCTAGGAAGGTCACCATCTAGATACATTTTAACACAAATTCCTGAGATTTTTATTTGGAACCTTATTAGCACTTTTGTTTGAACTGCAAAGACTCTTAGAAGCTGCTCGGGGGGCGGAAAGGCAGTTTTTAGAATGCAGCAAAGGCCTGGGCTAAACTGACTCCCAGGGTAACCGTAAAAGTGAGCGTAGTACCTGGGAACATGGATAACTCCTGTCTCATCCATCTTGAACCTGGAGCATTTGGAGTCTTTACAGTGCAAACACTGCCACCTGGGGACTGCAGAGCTCACCCTCACGGCAATTTTGAGGGGAAAAGCTCCCTAAACTCAACCAAGTTGCTCCTGAATAACAAGCGTAGAGAAAGGAGAAAGGAACCAGATGCCGGAATCAGATGCTGTGTGTTTTAAATCCAGAATATATATTGCTCAAGAGCATTACCAAAGCAGACTTAGTAACAAGCAAGTCACCATTAAGTTTTAAACAAAAATACCATTTATAGGTTATTTGGTTCCCTACAGCTTGTTTCTTTCTGGAGGAAAAATTGGTTTGTAAGGCACGTACTTCTGCAAGGACCCAGCAATATGCCTGCTAGTGCTTGAGAACTACTTCAACATTTAACAAACCTGTTCCACAAAGTGTGTGCATGTGGAGAAAGTATGTTCTTGATTTTGTCATTGTATTACACTGAGAACAATGCAAATAATACTGACAGAAAAAAAACAGGGATCTAGGTGCACGAACTTCATAGACTTAAAAATACTGAAGAGAAATACAAGGAAAAAAAAAAGGAGAAAGAGGAGAGGAGTGAGGCTCTGCAGATGGGGGTAGGGATTTGCAAGGGATTGTGAGATCAGAGCCTGCTGCTTCAGGTCCTAATTGCAAACCCATTTAATTTTAGAAATATCATTAATGGCAAAGGGAGAAGTCATTATCTAGCAGTGCCTCACAGAAATCACTGCTCTAGGTTCCACTTGGGCATTCAAATACTGCAGAAATTGGGAAGCTGCCCTTGCAATGACTCAGAGCCTGACCTCAAATCTGTAAAATCTTAGGAGAAATTCACTTCCAGTGGTCAGAAACCCACTCTATAGCACAAATTGTATTTCTGACATGCAAAGCCGAAAAAGCAGCCAGGCTCAACGCTACAAGACGCAACAGGGGGAGAAAGTGAATGATCCAGTTGATCATTATGCGGAAGAAAAATCCCCTTTTGATTCATGAAGAAGTCAGACATGGGAGGCCTCCTTGCTATATAAGTTAGGGGCAATAAATGATCATGTGTTTGGTCAAAAGTGCAGCACTTTAAAAAGGATGGCATGCTTCTAGGGTTGGACTGAATGCACTAACAAGTGATGCTCCACAACAGGAAATTTATCTGACAGGGCCTGATTCCGTCCTTTGAAGTCTATGTGAGCTTTACCAGTGACACCAGAGTTGGCATGCAGTTGCACAAACCTCAGCATGAAGGGCACCTGGTGACTTTTTAATCTTCCATTTACTTCAAACTCACTTTGATCAAGGACAGCAAAAATAAATGTGTTGAGAAAAAAATCCTGTAATATATGAATACACTGATACACGTTGAAATGCAGCATATTTCAAAGTGCAGAGCTTATTAAACTACACAAAATCTTCTTTAGTACATACTAAGCTTCTGATTATATTTGCCTGGCTTTTTAATCATGTCTTTCCTTGTTTTAAAATCATTAAATAGATGATCTTTTGAGTGCTGCATTGTTTTGCGTGTAATTTAAGCCTGTGATATTTTGTGGTCTTCAAGATCCCTTTCACGCTGTAGATGGCACTAAATCATTACGCAACGCAAAGCGGCCACACTTCCCCCTGCACTGCGGGCTATACAGTGACTTTGTTTCCATTTTGTTCATCTTAAAGATAAGTTTTTTATTACGTTATTAGCTGGCAGCGTAAAACACAACCAAAAACTTGCTTGAGTGGAAGAACTAGACTACAGAGATTACCTGGCTCTAGAGTGGGATCCTTCCTGCTGTCCCGACCCAGCTCAGCACCGGCAAAGCCCCGGCTGGGAGGCTGCCCCTCTCGATGGTGCGATGCTGTGCGGTGCCGCCAAGCCAGGGCTGTGGGTCAGCCTCCCTAATGAAGGCCCGTGTGTGCCCATAAAGTGCTTCTTACGCTTCGTGGGTTTGGTAAGAGCAGCAATAGGCAGCACTGCCAGCTAAGCCAGCTCTGGGCTGGCTGGGAACCCGCCGGGCAGCGCAGCAGACAGGGCAGCAAGCGCAGCTCCGCGGGCGAACGTGCAGGCGGCCGTGGAGGATGCTGCTCCCCACTGCTGCCCTTGTTGTTTCAGTAAGAAGCAGCTGCTTTTAGGAAAACCTGAGCGTTTTGCAAGTTCTGTCCGCTGATGCTTCCGTACAGAATACAGGAAGGACCCAAACTGGCTTCAGCCTTTATTTACTATCAGAAAAATAATCAGTTCAGAGCTAAGCTGGTAGGAGCAGTGATATGCTGAATTCCTCTGAAACCATTTCACTTTTATAAAGGGTCTGTAATTGAATTTGGAGTTCATCCTACATCCATTAAAGTTACTGATAAAGTTCCTATCAATTTTAGAACAAGATCAGCTTTAAGTTACCTCCTTTGAGATACTAAAATTTCAAGGCTTTGGCTTTAACACATAAGACTTTCCCTCTGTTAAATGAAGATGAGACTCTTCTATTTTTCTGTAGGGAGCCCTAAGAGAACTAAGTACTATTTTTATTTTTCCCTTGGAATCTGATGAATAAGCAAATGATAGTCTAGAGTCCCAGCTGGTATGAGCTGGCAATGTACAAGTGAAGACCATGGCCCAGGGCCAACCCAGACAGGAGGAGGAGGCAGCCTGTGGTTTCATTGTTCAACAAATTGTATTTTGGACAAGACACAAAACTGATCCAATGGCTGGTAGTTATTAGTCTGAGGCTTTCTTGCAAAAGCAAGCAAATCCTAGTGCCCTGATCTGTCCAGTTTGGAAAAATGTATTGTGCCTACTTTTAAAATCACTGCAGTTATTTTTTTTTTTCCATTGCCCAAAACACATAACCTTGTTAGCGTTATCCTTTCTGTTGTGGGTGAGCACTATAAAGTAATTACTACGTTCCTCTCTGGGAAATGACGTAATTGCAGCCCAATCCAGACCTCGTTCTTTAGTTTCAGTGGGTATTCTTTGAATGACATTTTTATCTTCTGCCTGCAACACTTTTTTTTTATATCCAAAGTTTGCTCAGAGAGAATCACAGGCTGGAAAGGAATTCTGCCAGTGGGAATCTTGGGGCATGCCTGCAGTGAGCAGCAAAGAAGTGCAGAGATTCCTGAGCTGGTAGACATTATATTAGGTTTGGAAATGCCCAACACTCTGCTGAACATCTGCACTGCTCTTAGAGTCAAGCTAACATCCCCAAGCAATGAGGTGTGGCGGTAGCAGCCTGGCTGCATCAGCATCATTGCTCAGAGAAAAGGGTTTTGTTCAGAGTATCTAAACCTGGATTGGTCTCCGCAGAGCAAAGGTTTATTTCGGCAGAGCACACACTGTCAACAGACATCATGCCGCCATATGGTATGCTATCCATGCACTGGTGCATGACACCACACTACAGTCTAAACAGGCCAAATAAAACAACTTTATAGAAAAAGAAGCACAAAGAGAATCAGACACCAAGTGGGAACCAACACCAATTCCTTTCTCTTCTGTAACATGATAAAAGGAGCTGGTGGAGCCACGGTCCTCAGAAATCTGCAAGGTCCTTTTCTGTGCTGACACTCTGCTTTCTGCTTTCACATCCACAGGCAGCTGCCGTGGCCCTCAGAAGCAAAGGCAGTCTTGCCAACATAACACCTTTTGGCACATCAAGATCCTTTACTGTTAAGAGTCAGAGCTTAAGCCAAGAATGAGCATGTGATGGGAAAAGCAAGAAGTAACAAGGCAACTGCCATATGCAGCACAGCAATGAGCCGCTGTGCTCACCCCACTGCTCATAAGCACCAGAGAAGGGGTGAATTTTAAGGAGGGATGTGAAAGAGCCTTTTGCACAGATCTCCTCCCATGTACATGGGATGGCCTGGGGCACTGGATGAAAGTGCTTAAGAGAAAACAAAAATCAGGCAGAGGGAGGAGATGGAGGCAAATGCTGGCAAACACAAGCAAAACCAGACTTTCAACCAACTATTAATTTAGGCCAGTGTGATGTTCTGTCCATTCCAGTTTACTGGGCTTATCTGTTATGTCTGCATTTATACTATGTATTCAAAGACTTTTGAATCATCAGTCAACATAGAATAACATCTAATCTACACAACTTGAACTTGCTTCTATTTAAAAAGAATTTCCAAGGCATCCCTCTGACTCAGGTAATTGCTGTAACTCCTTCTGTTAATTTGCCTTTTATGTATGTTATATACATACCATACATGCTATATATACAGTATGTCAGTGCAGCAAATTCTACTCTGTAGCTGTAATGACCTGAGAAGAGAGTATAGTCCCCCATGCCCAGGAGCTATCACATAGACAACAGGACCCCCAGAGTGAACAGGAGTTCATACATGACCTTCTCGGCTTCTACCTTCACATTTAAGAGACTCACTAGAATTTCAGTGTCAATATCTGTGTTTTCCTACCCACTTTTTCTCCTATTCCTTTCCTAAGACGAAACTTTGTTAGCACTCCCAATTTTATCTCAGAGCTCACAGAAAAAAAAAAAATAAATAAATAAAACAACTTATGTTTTAATTATTAATTATTTAATTAATTTAGTTTAATTATTAATTAAAACCCATTAATAATATTTCATTGATCCTTGAAATGCCGTGCAGTACAGTGTGGAATTACAGCTCTGCAGATCTCCCTGGTAACATCAGCCCCACTATAGTCAGGAAGGAAAACATCTATCCCTTCCAGCTGTGGTACAGCCAACTCTGGGTCTTCAGGTCTTATCAGTCAGAGGCGTTATAAGGGGGGGCAAAAAAAAAGTAGACGCTTTATACCCTCCTCCTTTCTAGGATTTGGGTCTTCATCACAATGTGTGAGTACTTCAGGACAGGAGCTTCCAATTAATTTATCTTGCCTCTCAAACTCTTTCTTAAGGTCAGTGTGCAGGGAAGGAAAGCTGGCTGGCTTGTGCAAACGCATTAGAGGCAGAAGGTGAATTCGGTCCTCTTCTAGGAAGCCTTTAAAGTCAAAGAGTCAGGGCCTAGGCAGCAGGAGAGGATTCCGGGAGGAAATCAAAAGTGGCAATGACCTCTCCTGAAGTGGACAGCTGCTTTGTCCTGCTTTTCCAAGGAAGTGCATTCAAGATCGTGAAAAACAAATGAATAAAAAAGATGAAGAAGTCCAGGCAGTTTACTGATTATTTCTTCCTGCTATTGATCTATGAGAGTACCAAGGATAGTGCTAGCAGAGAGCCTGAAGGGATCAGAAGTAAGTGGAAGATGCAAGAAGCAAGAGTGAGGCGGAGTAGGGGATTCAGCCTGTACCTTTTATTCTTCTTCCAATTATGAATTAAGGCCAAGGAAGTGAGAGACCCATCCTGGAAATGAGTGTTTAGCTGCATAACTGGCAGCAGCAGAGGGACATAGGTTCTCTGAGCACTGAAACAGTGCTCTACGAACTACTGAGTAGGTGTTGAGTGAAGAAAGGAGAAGTTTCTCTCTTCCTGAGAGAAACAGTATGAATGGCAGAGTTGCAAGTAACCCAAAGTGGAGGAAGAACAGAAGGTGTACATAACAAGAAGCCAGCTTGTCTCAGTCACAAGCAATACTGCATAAACAAGGAGATATTCAGTTAAATAATCAAGGACAGAATATTTTAATCAAGGACAGAATATTTTGCAGTCCTGGATAACCAAAAGCACAAGAAGGTAAAAAACATACTTTTCCTGATGGTTCCGCAAAAGACTTCCAGAATCTCCTGACCATGACTGATTGCTCAATTTGCTTCTTTCAGAGAACAGGCTCATTCAGTCTTGTCCTGACACAACTCAGCTTTGCACCAGCTTCATCATCCAGGTTTCTTTGTCAAGGCAATGGAGCAAGTAGCAATAACAACACTGTAACACTGGTTCATCATTGACTAAATAACCCTAAAAAAATGGCTTTACATACAGTTCATCAGATCCTACACACTAGATGCTGCATTTTCCCACTCACCATCTACAATCATCTGTCTAGTGTGAACTTCCTCATTAGTTATTTTTGTCATATGTTAAGCACATAGACAAATTCCAAGCAGTGGAGCTGCCAACTGAACTGAATGGGAAACATGCTCTGGATGTAGCGAGTATTACCTACTAGAAAGTACTTGGAGGTGCCTGCATACCTTAATTGAGCCCCCAAATCAGCAGATTCTTCACCTGCATAATTTTCTGGGTTATATTCTGATCTACAGGGTCTGACCTAACTCATTTTGAAAATTCATTAGTGTTTACAAATTCAAATGCCACAAAAAGGGCTCTGGAAAGCAAATAACTCTGCAGCTAGAGCAGGGGCTGAAGAATGTGCTGTAAACAAGGCACAGTGCCATACCCTGAATGGTAGGGAGAGAACAATATATTGAGTAACTGCTCTGTAGGTGACCATCTTCCATGTGCACACAGCTCGCAGACTTGGGTCCTGTGCAAGAAAAAACGAGGCCATTTGAGAAAGCAGTAAGTGGCAGGAAAAGACCAGCAGTGCAGATACCTGCAGCCAAAGCAAGCGATTGCCTTCATCAGCAATGCTCTGGTTTTGGCATCTTTCTTGACACTGACAAATTACAAAGCATTTACCAAGGAGCACAGCCACAGGGCAAGTGATGACACCAAAAGCATCAGTGACACAATACCAACACAAATGACAAATATAAGCTAAACACATAATGAAGGCATTTAAAGGATGTCACTAGGGGCTAATCAGTATGACATTTGCTTTACAAGGTGACAATGTACCCATTAGGAAATGCTTTTGTGATCAAGTGCACAAGTTAGCAGCGGAAAGATCACACAGGCTAGGCAACTAATCTTGTGTGCTTAAACCTGAGCTCTTAATTGTATCTCCCCACAAAGTTTTTCTTCACCCAGATGTGATGCTTGCAGGCTTCCCAGCATAGCCAGGCCACTAATTCCACAGCAATTAGTTTCTTGTAAGGTTTAACCCCATGGCATAGTTCACCATCAGCCTTGTCTTTGTTTCTTGAGCACAAGGCTGCACCACAAACAGGGCCATCCCCAGGCCTCTCCGCGAGGCCTTGGCCCGGGAGCCCTGAGTCACCTCCAAAAGCCCACGCTGGGCACATTTTCTTCTGCCTGCCCATGGAAAGCCTATTTGACACTTCCTTCCCGCTGGACGCAACTTTTCCACCTCAAACCCACCAGGCTTTCCAGGGGCTTGGGTGAGCAGGGGCCCTCGCTTCTCCCCCTACCAGGGCTGAGGTGGCGGTGGCCGCCACGGCTGCCCCGAGCAGCCTCCTCTGCTCCCACAGGGAGAGCCAAACCATGGCGACAAGGGCACACTGCTGGCACTGCAAGCAAGGGCACACTGCTGGCACTGCTGGGCTTCCACGTGCCCCTTCCGTGCAAGGGAACGCAGCGGTTCCTCTGCCCCTGCTGGCGACAGAAACCCCCTCGCTGCTGCTGCATCTGAGTTTCAGACTGTTCTCTGAGAGGCTGCAGGGCGATTGATGTGTGCATGAAGTTGGCGAATGGCACCTTCTGGGGAGTTCTAAAGAGGCTGAAGCAGCAAGAAAAGTTCAGATAGGAAGGAAGACATCAGGCAAAGAGTCAAATTGAAGAGCTAGTTGCAGCTCATACCTATTTATTTGCAGAATTTCATCATCATCGCTGATAAAAATGAAACCTGTTCAGCATAATCAACATCAACCTTCAGTCTATTTTTCCACCTGTGAGGATTAAGTTACTTTGTGATTAGTTACCAATAAACAGGGAGTGATTTAAAGTCTTTTCCTTGTTATGATTTACTGCTCTGAGTGCCATAAAAGTGAATGGAAATAAACAAACTAAACAAAAGACACGATAAATTGCAGTTTACTTATTTGCTCTGTAATGCTAGAAAGTCACACGTCAGATGGTCATGAATAAAAAGGTGCTGCTTGCAGCAGATGAGAGTTGCCTTCTCTGAGGCGGGTGACAGACTATTTCTGTGAGCATCACACATCCTGAGCCAGCTCCTGCACGACGCAGTGGGACCCCTACTCTCACCAAAACCAACGTGCACCCACCTTTCCTGTAGCGTTGCAGGAGGCTTTCGATACCTTGCACGATTGCATCTTGCAGTGAATTTGTAAATTCCCTGCAGTATGTTCTTTATACTGATTTTTCCCACCATGCAGCAAAATGGGACCCAGTTTTGACTAGGGACTCCAAAAAATACACCAACGCAAGTACATCAGTAATAATAACATAGAATAGATGCATGCATTTAGAATGAAAAGAGAACTAAATATTCAAAAGCCTAGGAAATGAATCACGGACAAGAAATGAATCAACAGAAATGAACTATTCTTTTTTTTAATCAAAATGTATTTTGTCTTTGACTAATAAGTATCTAGCAGTGGATACCTCACTGAAGCTTCATAGCGTAAACTAAGTGTAAATGAACTACAGTAGAGTTTTGGGGGTGATTTTTAATAAATGGTTATTTCAGCATGACATAAATCAGCATTTTCTATTAAAAGTCTAGATGTAGCTAGCACATTTAGGAAATGTAGCTCTACATCTGGACTGGTGCTAGGACTTTCTTTGCTGCTTCGCCAGCACTAGGCCTGGTGACCTCAGGCTTGGGGCTGGGGTTAGGGCCAGTGCTAGCGTTAGGGTTAAGAGAAAGCCTAGAGCCCCTTGGGGAGCGTGGCTAGAAAGGGCAGACCAAGGGAGAGATAGTGCTACAGCCACACTGGTGCTCATGGAACTGCAACACAGGAGGTTTCATCTCCATATGAGGGAGAACTTCTTTCCTGTGAGGGTGACAGAGCCTGGCACAGGCTGCCCAGAGAGGCTGTGCAGTCTCCTTCTCTGGAGACCTTCCAAACCTGCCTGGATGCCACCCTGTGCCACGTGCTCTGGGTGTCCCTGCTGGAGCAGGGACTAGGTGATTTCTAGAGGTCCCTTCCAATCTCAACCATGCCATGATTCTGTGATTTTGGAGGAAAAAATGCAGTGTGTATGTTTAGTGAATAGCATCAGTAACTATTTCACAGAAGTCCTTGGAAAAAGAAAAAGCATTACATCATTCTGTATGAACACAGCTAGAGAGAAACTTTGTGTGGCTCATGCAGCATCTAAATCTGCTGTATTTATTTTAAATACGAAATGTTATATTTTACACTATTTAAAGAATATGTAAGCTTTTGCTTATGATGGCTCCAAGAGATTATTTCAAATTGGTCAATAAGAGCATATCTGAATTGTGCTAAAAATGAAAGCTCCAATTATTTCTGAGCACTGTGTGCACCTATAATTAGGTGATCAGAGAAGTGATGTGTGTGCACATATGCACATGCTCCGGGGGTGTCTGTCAGATGGCATGAATCTTATCCTTTCATCTCAGGAAACATATTTACCTGCATGCAAACCCAATTAGCTTTCCCTTCCCACTCCTCTGCAGCAAGGTTTGCGCTTCAGTGTTTTATAGCCTGCCTCCTGCACCAGGATCGCATGTGGCAGAGGCAGCGTTTGGCTGATTTCAGGTTCTCTTCAGGGCTGTCCAGGACACGAGACCAAGGCTAGGAGACTATGACACGGCACTGCAGTCAAGGGGTGACATCTACTGAGCTCTGTGCTTCAAAGGGCCTGAAGAGAGAGTACAGGATTGCCTTCCTCACTTCCAACCTGTCAGATGTCTCCCCAAGTTGCTAACTAAGGGATTATTTTAGCTGCTAGAATGATGGTTATTGCAGAGCATGATCTTGGCACTTCTACCTACCCATACATTTTGCATGCACATTTTTATTTCGGTTCCTATCCCCTGATAACCAAAGGTGTCGTATTATTTCCCCTCAGTCTGAAAGCTCTACCTTTCTCGTTTAACTTCAGCTAGTTCTTATTTATAGGCTGAAAGGCACTGCAAATCTGTAACAAAGATATCATCATAAATCATGAATGATAAATAGAGGCATGTGATATTGCTGATATTTATGTACCTCAGCTGCAACCATTTCTCCCAACAGCTACACTAAAGTTACCAACTCCTTGCACACTAAAACTACTAAAGTTCAGTTTCTGGTAGATTTGTGTCTCTTGGTTGCTTGACCTCAATGGCTTAAGACAAATGAAGTTTTTTTTTCTCTAGTCACAGCATTTTTAAGGGTTCAAAAGAAAAACTGACCAACAAGTTCAAAAGAAGTCATAGATCCAAGACATAATAAATGCACAAAGAAGCAATACATTCATATATTCCACATTTTTACACAAAGCCAGTCCAAAATAGGACTAAGCTCAACAGGGAATTAAGTGGTACTCTACAAACGTGGTGTCTATTTACAGAAAATTGGTACATGAACTTTATCTATTAAATTGTTATGATAAAAATTCCTTGACCTCATTCTCTTCTTATGAGGGTACAGATGTCAACAGCTTGATTCGCTCCAATATTGGTGACCATACAATTAATGAATACCCATGGAGAACAACTGTCCATCAGCTCATCTGTTTTTCTTCCACTGACTGAAGCTGGTTTGAGGATAGACTATAGTATGGGCAGGCATATTTGGAGTTTTTTGTTTGGTATTTTTTTCTTAGGTTCTTGGCAGTTTTGCTCAGCTTTATGCTGTAGCCAGCTTTTTTTGCTTGCTATGGCAAGCATAGTGAGTTGGGACTGCTGCACTCAGGAAAGCGAATGAGGGAGGTGCTTGCGCCACAGAGTGACCGAGAGGAGGAAGATTCTTCCCAGGAACAGAGCTTGGATCGTTCTGTCGGGTGAGACGAGGGGAGCAGATGCAGCTCCCCCTTACCAAGCAGTGAGGAGCACGGAGGAGTCTTTGACCCCACTGAGTATTTCCTGACATATATATTAAGCAGATTTTTGGCCCGTGTATGAAACTGGTCTCTCAGACCGTCTCAGATCTAAACACACGGAGCCCAGCTCCTCTGGAAAGCGCAAGTGGCCTGGCCTGGCCTGGCCTGGCTTACATGGCCCGCTGCTCTCATGAAACATTGAGGCTTACTTTTCTGGTAAAACTTCGAGGTCTGTTTTTGATTATCCTCCCTGACTTAGAGAATAGTGATTTTCCAGAGATGGCATAGTGCTGGCTGCCTCCACACGCCTCTTGATGAGGAAAAAAAAAAAAAAAAAAAAAAAAAAACACTCCAGTGCAAACCAGCCCTGCGTGCCAGCCTGAGAAAGGCTGCAGGCGTTTCTAAGGCGGGTGCCTGGCTTCAAGAAACGCGGATATCTTTACGCGAGCAGGACATTTTCGCAGCGACTGAAGCCGCGCGGAGCTTGGAGAAGGAGCTGGGGGCGGCCCCCGGGACACAGCCCGTGTGGTAACGGCCCGGCTGCTGCCCGGCCGCCGCTCCCGCCGCTCCGCCCCGCCCCGCCCCGCGCGGCGCCCCCACACAGACAGCCCCG
>JAYECN010151753.1:0-79163 GCA_035222435.1 Microcambeva ribeirae | reverse complement strand
CCGGGAACCCTCCGCTCGCGCGAGTCGGCCGCCGACGGAGGAGACGTTCCTGTGGTCGTCCCATCTCCGCTCTGCTTCCCTGGGCGCCGCGGCCGCGTCCTCCGGTGCTGATGGGATGGAAGGAGAGGAGGCTCCGCCCGGGGCGTTTGGCTGCGCTCGGGAAGCCGCTGCGGCGCTCTGGCCCTACCTGCGTGGACAACGCGGAGCCCAGGGAGCTCCTCTTGCACCAGCTGCTGCCAAAGCCTCCGTCTGCAAACATCCGCGATAGCTCTTGGAAGGGAGACGGTGCTGGGGCTCGGGACTGGGCTGCTGCGTCTTGCCGGAGCCCAAAGGAGCCGAGAAAGCAGCTGCTGGAGGACCCCAGGCTGCCCAGGTCCAGGCGGAACAGGGACTTGCTCGCGTGGAGCTGCCGCCTGTCACCTGCATGTGGCTTTGCCCCTGCGTCTGGGCAATATTTAAGGTGTTGGGAAGGCCTGGGAGGAGCAACGGCTCGGCCACAACTGCTGCCTGTTTTCCAGCTCCTGTGGACGGAGCCTGCGTGTCCCTGTGTCCGCAGGGAGAGGAGATGGGCCGACGATGCCTCGTGGGTTGGTAGCAGCCCTCCCGTTCGAAGCGTTGGAAGGAGGAAGAGCAGCGGGGCACTGCAGCCTGGCCCTAGGGAGGAAGGCCTGAGGAGCACCGGGAGGAACTCGCACGTGTCCTGGGCTCACAGCATGGCTGGATTCGGAGGGGAGCTCTAGGGATCCTCTAGTCCAACACCCAGGATGGTTGGATGTGCTGGTGATACAGAGACCGCCCTGCTCGTGCCGGTTGGGTATCCGGGTTGTGCAACCGGGAGGTTGGGCGGAGGGGAAGGAGCCAAACGGGGAGCTCGAGGGCCGGCTGAGGGGCAGAGCGGGGGATATTTCTCCTTTGTGTTCTGTGAGGCCAAGGACTTTTCCTGCTTCTTGGAGGTTTCCGTTAGCAAAAGCTGCCTACGCTGTTCGGGGAATACAAGGCGCCACCAGGCATCCTTGGCACTTCTTCAACAAAGTGTTTTGGTCCTGAATTTCCCTGGGCTGGAGAGGAAGCGGAGGTGGCCGCGAGGTTTCCTGGGGATGCCGTGCGCTCCTCCGCACCGCGTCCTCCCCCGGGAGCCTCCTGCTGCTGCTCGGGATGGGGTTTACGGCCGGCGGCGGTGGGACGAGGGCCAGGAAAGGACTGCCAGAGGTTTCCAGCTGTGCCAGGCCAGCTGCTGGTCCCCTGGCCCCATGTCCTGAGAGGGCACCGGCTCCTCAGTCCCACTTTGCTCCTCGTCCTGTCCTGCCCCACACAACCCCGCTTGGCCCAACTCATTCCAGCTCTTTCCGTGGCTCAATACCAACACGTCC
The DNA here is from genome assembly GCA_035222435.1 of Microcambeva ribeirae. Lineage (NCBI taxonomy): Eukaryota > Metazoa > Chordata > Actinopteri > Siluriformes > Trichomycteridae > Microcambeva > Microcambeva ribeirae. The sequence continues at coordinate 77,793 of JAYECN010151753.1, read as the reverse complement.
CCATAACCGAATGACCCCGGATTTGTCCGCAGGGCTCTGCGGTGCCGTTTTCCCGTGCGGTTTTTTTGCGGAGCTGCTCGGCCCCTGCGTGTGCATGGCAGGGTGCACTGAGAACTTGCAACGTTCGTTGCTGGGGTGGAGGCGGCAGCCGGGGAGCGGAGCCCTGGGCGCATCCGCAGGCTGCTCCGGCTCCCCTGGGAAGCCGTTTATTAACGTCAAGGAAGTTGCTTGGCAGTTTACGTAGTGCCCGTGGTAAAGCCCTCCTTGATATTAAGGGCTTGGCTTGAGGGTGCTTCTGCACGCTGCGGGGTTGCCTTGGCATCCTCCTGGCTGGGTCTGGCCTACGGGCAAAACAGTGCGGAGGCCAAGCTGAAGACGTGGATTCGCGAGCGCTTTGAGAAGCTGCCTTTGAGCCGCCACCAAACCCAGCTGCGGGCACGGGCACCTCGCGCGCCCCGCGAGCCTCTCCCGCGCTTAAGCAGCAGGGAGGAACATAGCGCTTAGTCCTGAAGGGCTTGTCCTGCACATCCTTTTGCCAGTGAATCCACGGATGCTCCCGCTGTGCTTGGAGCGATCCCGTTAAGCGAGCTGAACGTAAGATGCGGGTTGAGAAGTTGCCGGGATCTTCTGCGTTGGCGGTGCGAGAGGGGAGTCTCGGGGCCATTAATGTGGTCCTGGTGGCTTTTGCTGATGCCTCATCCCTGTGTCCGCTGGGAATGGGAGCAGAGGGCCCTGCTGAGGCCGTGAGGCCGTAACCGAGTTAGCGATAGGTCTTGCCAAGGCCCCTAAGCATCCACGTGCCCCTGCCGAGCGTGGCCTTTGCCAGCCTCGTTACAGCCGCTTGCCCTCCCCAGCACAACGCGGGGCCGTCTGCGTCGCTCCGGCGGCTCCCAAATCCCCGCGGGAGTCTGCTGGGATCCCCGCCGTGAAATGTGTTCCCAATGGGGTTGGTAAAGGAGACCCCGGCACCTCAGAGCCCCTTGGGCAGTGTCATTGAAGTGGCAGATCCAGGTGCAAAGCCTTTTTTTGCCCCCTTCACTGCACCAAGAGATTTTGGGACCCGCAGTCATAGATTTCCAAGTGTTAACTACGCACATTTGTGGGGAGAAGATTCCAGGGAGGGCTATTAAATGTCTGACTCAAAGGTCACGAGCCACAAATAACCAGCAAGAGTAACGAGGGGAAGTAGCTCTCCAGACTTACCCTGCTCTGCTGTTTTTCCTAGGCCTGATGTGTGACTTATTTACCAACTTGTGCGGAGTTTCTTCTGGTCTTAGATGCTCCAAAAATCGAAATCATCACAGGATACGCGTGGTCTGGGTGGTTTCAGGGTTCCAGTCCTGGTTCATCGCTTTGTTTGAAGACAGAATTTTAGAATCCTCATGCGACTTTGTGAGTCTTCAATCATTTGGTGCCTCAAACTTAATTTTTTGGAGGCTTTCTGGAAAAAAAAAAACGTTTTTTTTTTTTTTTTTTTTTTTTTTCAGGAACTAAACTAAAAATAAGGTTTTAGCCCTGCAGAAAAACTTCTTTGGGGCATTTCGTACATGGGGACGCACGAGTCTCTCCTCGTTTCGTAGCAGGAATTTGATGTTTGTTAGGGACGAGTGAGATCTACCCGCGTCTGGCCAAGTCCTAAAGCCCTCGAAACTCCCAGTTAAAGGAGCTCCGAGAGGAGTCGTCGGCGCTTGGCAAACCTTCCAAACATGACATCTTCCCTGAACATCATCCGTTCCCTTACGGCTCCCGCGGGACCGCGGCGCCCGTGCCGGCCTTTCCTTCTTTCGCTTTGCTCCCGGGAATGGGAAGGCGGAGGCTCCTCTGCGCTCCCGCTCCGGCGGCGGGCGGCTCGCAAGGAGAAAAATGCCCAAAATGCTGCGTTTGCGACAGGTCCTCGAGGCAGCTTCTTCCCTGCAAAACCCCGTGGAAGTGCCCGGGCATCGCGGCCCTCGCAGCAGCCGGTTGGAGGTACCAGAGCATCGTTTGCTGTTTTGCCCTTGCTCAAAGGGGAGCAGAGCGCTCGCTGCCGTAATTAAAACAAGCCTCTTCTTAGCGCGTGTGCCCAAGGGGCCAAAATGAGGTTACGTGAGGTCTCCTGACTCTGGGATTTCCTATTTCCCCAGTCCCAACTTTGTGATCTTCGTGTTATTTCAACAGAGCCCTTTTCGTGTGGTTTCTTCCTTAAGTGTTTTCCATTTGCACGAGCCCCCTCCGGCTAAATTTTGTTCCCTGCGTGCGGCTCCCAGGACGACCTTTTTGCTTGTAGTGCAGGGGGATGGTTTTAATCAGCCGCCTCCTTCCACCCGGCCCAGCTCTGAACCTTCTCGCGGCTCACCGACGGAAGATGGGAAATAGTTTTCCGAAACGCGCGTTAAGCGGCTGCTCGTGCCGGGCGGCTCCGAGGCTTCAACCCGCCCTCGTGGCAGCCAGGAGGGAAAAATCGTGGGATGCACTGAAAACGACAGTTCTCATGCGACCTCTTTGGGCCCTCATAACCTGCTGGTTCTGCTATTTTTGTTTGCTTCCAGCTTTATCACCCCTTATCTGACCGCAGCTCTTTATTGGCAGCGGATCTTGGCTCTTCAAGTGAAAAATCCGGGCAGGTCGAAGCAAAGATTTCTGTGCTGCTTTTGGGGGCATTGGGTGTCCCAGGGCAAGTGATTCCCCCTCCAGAGCGTCGCAAGCCGCGTATCAATGCAGCCAGCCTGGGAAACCCGGTGCCACCGGACCCCGTCCCGTCCAGATCCGCAGCGGAGCCCGAGCGGCACTGAGAGCTCCTGCTCGACACGCGACCCGTCGCATCTAAAAACACCCGCTCGGCGTTCGCTTTGCAAAGGAAGGAGCCCGGCCCTTCCCGCGTGGGATTTGCTGCCGGGACTCGGCAGCTGCATCCTCTCCGGCTCCATCCCTGGACGCGGTCGGTGCCTGTTTGGTGCTCCTGTTTCCTGGGGTCCTCTTGCTCCAGCTCCTGTTTTTATGCTGCCAAGCCCCGAACATTTGGGGTGGCACCTGGTTTTGCCCCTGGGGTTTCTGTACTTTTTGCTTTGCAAGGATTTGCCCCGCGTCTCCCCCCACTCGGAGCGCACGGACGGGGTCTCTGCTGTTTCCCCTGCGCCGAGGAGCAGGTCGGGCCTCCCGGGAGCCGGAGCAATTCCAGAAAATGCCTGCGAGCGGCTCAGCACGGCCCCGGCTTTCCCAGGGCTCGCCGGGAAGAGCCGAGGCTCCCTGTGTTGCAACGTCCCCTTCCCACTTCCCAAGGGTGGAGCGCGGCGGCCGCTGCCTCTCCAGGTGCGGAGCACCTTGTGCAATTGGCTCCGCGGCGCTTGGGAAACGGCCTTCCTGCGGGAGCAGAGGCTTCCTGCAGGCGGGAGCGTTTTCCCTGCGCCGGGCGAGGAAGGCAAGTGCAGGGGGTGACCCAGAGAAACAACCTCTGCAGCCCCCAGGGCAGCTCCGCAACCTGCCCCTGGAGCACACGGTGGGAACAGGGATGTGGGAACGAGGCGCCCGCCGGCACCCGGGAAGCTGCTGCGGCCCTGCACCGCATCCCACCGCGGCCATTCGGGCCGAGCTCTGCAAACGCTCCTTTATTCAGCAGGTGCATGGGGAGGAAGCGCCGAGGAGCGTTGGCAAAGAGGACTGAGCATCGCTGCGTTGCAGGGGCCGAACCCCGTCCCGGCAGGAAACCCCAAAGGAATTCAGGCTGTGGCGGGAGGTCACGGCTGCGGCTCCCAGCGCGGGAAGGATCCGTGCGCGGAGCCGGAGCTGCCGGAGTGCCGGCTGCAGCGCGAGGGCCGGGATGCGTGGCAGCCCCGGGAGAGCCGCCGGCCGCAGGCGGAGCCGCGCAGAGGCGATGCCGGAGGGCTCGCGGCGCCGGGATGGCAGTGGCAGCTCCCGACGGCTTCCTGGGATGCATTCCCAGCTCGGCTGCCTCCGCCCGCTCCCCGTTGCCCTCGGGGGAGGGTCCGCGCGGCCCCTCTCGGCAGCGGCTGCCCCGTAACCGGTGCCTCTTGGCCGCGGAGATGCTCGACAGCCTTTTTCCTGGCGCTGGCGAGCGCGGGGAGTTGTTTTCCTGGATGCTCTCGGCTGGCCGCTCGCCGGCCCGTCCTCCCTCTCCCCCGGCGCACACGGTCCCTCCCGCTCCTCCTCTCCCGCGGCCTCCGGGGGTGTTTTCCAAAGGCCTCGGGCGAACGCGCCGCAGGGATTTGCAGCTCTCGCGCGCGTCCCTTCGGCTCGGTGTCCGCGTCGCCTTCCCACCCTCCGCTCCCCTCGCTGGACACCCCGGGCTTGGGCGGCCACGGGTGGATGCGCTTGGTTCCCTCAAGACCTTCCTGGCCCTTCTGCGCCCCGGGCAGACTCGGGCTGGGCCCTTCCTCCGTGTGCCTCCGCTTTCCCCTCCCAACAACCGTTCTGCCTATAAACAGCAATTCCCCCCTCCTTGATGTTTGGGTATCCCCAGCAGGAAGTGGTGGAAAGGTCTTAAATTTGATCCTTATTGATCCTCTCTATTTCCCAGCTCCCGTCCCTTCATGGTGCACAACAGGACGAGGGTTCTTGACTGGTGGGGACTGAGAAAATTCCTTCAGATGTTTAGATGCTTCAGAAAGCCCCTGTGGATGGAGAGCGTCGTGTGATGGAGCAGATTTGGCTCGTTTGGGGGCTGACAAGTCACCATTTCCCATGCTGAGGTTTCACCCGTTCCGCCTTGTCCTTGTCCGTGTGCCGGGGTTCGGTCCGCGCTGCCCCCGCGTCGCCGCCGCCCTGCTCCCGCAGAGCATCCCCGAGGGGCCTGGCCGGCACCGGTGCCCTGCGGCATCCTCGTCCTCGCCGGGAGATGGGAACGCACGCGAGCCGGGAAGCGGGAGCTGAGAGCTCGCGCTGCTGCCTGCTTATCGCGAGCATCCTTTAAATCCCTGACGTTTAGCAAGAACTCGGAGCCCGCCGGGGTTTTCCCCCTGGCCACCGGCCTCTGCTCTCTGGCATCTCGGATCCTTGCGCAGAGCCTGAGCTCACAAAAAGGCCCCTGACGGTGCAGAGGAGCTTCCAGGCTCCAGGGTCACCTCCCTCCACCTCGCTATCGCCCTGGCTGCGTGTAATAATTAGAGCCAATTAGCTGGGAAACAGATGAAATCCCAGGCGCTATCAGTGAGGCAGAGGGTTGGCGAAAGGACGGGGTAAACTCTGTCACGGGGCTTCCCTGGGAGCCTCAGGTCCTTCTTTGGCGCAGGCTGAAGCTGGGGATGTTTCTTTGCAGCCTTTTGCTTAGCTTGGGCTGCTTTTGCAGAGCTTTGGGGCTTTTTTATATAGGTGAATTGCCTTGAACCCTTTCCCCGAGGGTATGGAAGGGGGGTGTTAAGCGCCACATCACGGGGTCCCACAGGCATTTGGGGATGTTGCAATATTGTTATATTGCAATAAGCGGCACGAGCTCCCTGATGCTGGTTTGAGCGGCGCAGGGGGCAGCCGCCCGCTCTTCCTATAGAATGACATTTGCGCTCGGTTGTATTTGAGCTGCTTTCGCAACACAGCCCTCTGGTGTCCGTGAGCCTGTGTCCGGCGAGCTGCAGCCGTTCTCAGCAAGCCAAGGGCCAGGGCACAGGGGCGGCTCGTGGGGAGCAGCCCCGCTTTGCGCTGCTCCGTGCCGGAGGCTTTCGGAGCGAAGTCGGTGACGCTGCCCGGCTGCCACGGCTGCTCCAGCAGTCGAAGGTGCCGGGGTGACTTCAGGTACCCCCAGGACGATAACGGGGGTCTCCTGCTGCAGGAAGGCAACACGTTCAGGCCGGACGTGACGGGCTGCGGTTGGCAAAGTGATTCCCAGCCCTGGTGTCGGGGAGCAGCGTTACCTTGGAGGCTCTGCCGGGTGTAATTTGCCGGGTCTCTGCCATGCAGATGGGGGCCATGCAGATGGGGCACCAGGGGGAAGGTGCCCGGGGCCCATCCTGCCGCTGCCCTTGCGTTCCCAGGGGACGCGGGGCGGGTGCCGGGTGGCAGAGAGGCGCCTGCCCGCTGCAGGAGGCCCCTTTGGGTGCTGAGCCTTTCCCGGGAGGAGGGTCCCGAGCCGGGCGCTCACCCTGCCCGCCTTGTGTCTTGCAGCTGCAGTGAAGCCGTGCACCTCGCCGCAGGTGCCTCAGGCCGCCCCCATGGACCTGCGCATCGGGCAGCGCGTCGTCAAGCCCGGCTCTGACACCGCCTTCCTGGCGCTCAAGCACACGCAGCAGCTGCAGCACCAGCTCTTCCTGGCCAGCCTGCATCAGCAGCAAGTGGAGCAGCTGGCCCACCAGCACGTGAGGGTAGGGACGCGCTGCGGCCCCCCGGGACACGGCGCGCGTCGTCACCCGCTCCCCGGCAGCAAAACGCACCGGCCTCGCTCGCGTTCGGGCCCTGAGCGAGTCCTGCGTTTGCCTTGCGAGCGGCGTTGCGCTGGGTGTCGAGGCAGAAACATCCCCTGCTGTGCTGGGTGTCTCCGGGCGCTGTAGCCGACACCGTGTCCCTGTCCCCCACCTCGCAGGGTGGCAGTCTGTAGTCGTCCTTAGCCATCCTGGAGAGCTCTCTGGCACGAGGAGCCTGGTTAGGTAGCCAAGCAGTGGCATTTTCCTGTGTTATTTTCAACCCTAGCGTCCGTTCTGCCAAGGCCAGCAGGAAAGCAGGGGCCTCCTGGGATGTGTGAAGCAGGGAAGTGTTTTCAGCCACGCGCCGCATGTTGTATGAGGAGCCGGAGTGACTGTACAGGATGCCTGGTGTCTCTGAGCCGCCACTCGTCTCCTCCTCTGCCGCTTCTCTGCCCCAAAGACATGAGTTACTCACTTTACAGGGTGATTTGCTTTCTGGGAAGCCTTAACTGCAGTTTTCTAGTGTTGCCCAGAATAGCACCCCCTCTGCATATCGTCTGCTGCCAAACATCACAAAATCACAGTAAGACTGAGGTCGGCTGGAGCCCTGGAGGGCTCCATTCCACCTCTTGCTCAGAGCACCGCCAGCTTCGAAGACAGAGCAGGTTGCTGAGGCCCCTGTGCAGGCAGGTCGTGACCGTCTCCAAGCACAGAGATGCACCCGCGGCCACCTGCTCCACGTACAAGTGCCGCACCGTGCTCCTGGGGAGCAATCTATTCCCTATATCCATTTGGAATTCCTCCTGTGCATGTTTCAAAGCTGCCCTTTCACTGCACTCCTTCTCCGTAGCCCTTTTTGGGCAATGGAAAATGAGATTATGTCCCTTTTGCCTGCACTGCGGGTTGGACCCAGTCCTGGGAAGAGCATTTACCCTGTTGATTTGAGCCTCACTGGTTCTGTGCTCTCCCCTCCGGGTTGGCAGACAGCCTCTGCTTTGGCACAGGTTTTGGTGCTGTCATTATGTTTGCTAAGGAGCAGAGTCTGCACTTCCCATCTCCCTCTAGACCCTGAATCCCAATCCAGCATATCCCACCTTTGGGAGGAGAAGTCCAGCTTGGGATCTCCCAGCTCAGTGGTGCCGGCAGTCTCGGCTGGGAGGTCTGGGCAACCCACTCGAGATGCTCTGAGGCTTCCTATGAGAGGCTGAGCATCAGCTTGGTCTGCACCAGGAGAGTTTGAGCAGCCCAGGTGACGCTGCCGTGAACACTGGGGGCTTAGGCACACGTGTGCAGGTGTGAAAGCTCTCTGACCTTCCCGTGAGATGGGACCGTTTCTGAAAAGCATCAGCTCTGAAAAACGCTGAGTCCCAGACTTTTAATAGTACATTTGTCTTTTCTTTCCCCTTTATTAGCTAGCCGTGATTTTTTTTCATTATATGACAGTGTTTTATACATGTCAAAATGCCGTGAAAAGCAGTAAGCTGAAGTAGACTGTGTTTAGTTTTAAAATGTCCCTGGGGAGAGTTTCTCTGTAGGCAAAGACACGTCCGGTTTGCTGTGATGAAACAGCTTAACACGTTCCTGTCAGCCAGGGCTGCCCATCGGGGTTCCAAAAATGCCGTAACGGACTCTTGCAGTTACGCTGCAGCAGATCCTGGTGGTCAAGGGGGGCCTTGTGCTCCGTGGGGTTGCGCTGGTGCTCATATTGCCCTTCTGCTCCCGCAGGTGACCATGGAGTCCCCGCACCGTGACGCGGAGCCTGGGCAGCAGGAGCAGGAACTGCGGCAGATCCTCAATAAGGACAAGAGCAAACGAAGTAAGAGCTTCTGCACGGGCCGTCCTGCGCGCGGCTCCAGGCATCTCTGCATCCCTAAATTCCGGGGCCACGCTCACAGAGGGAGCGAGATCAGAGCAGCTTTTAGGAGGGATCCTGCACTTTAAACGGTTCTGCCCTTATTCAGGCCTTGCTGTGCCCTCTCTTGATGTACAAGTGTGATGGTGACCTGATGGCCAAACACTGGCCAGAGTAGGGATTCCTTGTGCCAGCCTCTGGCCAGTGTTTGGCCATCAGGTTTGTCTTGGTGGTATCGGCCACCATCACTGTTAGATCTTTGTCCTAGCACTGGGCCGTGCCCTGTGGCCAACCCGCAGGCGTTGAGCTGATGGGGCTTGGCACTACCCTGTGTGCTGGAGCCTCTGTGAATTTGTCCCTTGGCCTCGCAAGCCCCAAACTGGTGCTCCTGAGGGGGAGAGGTTGGAGGGTCCCTCCCGTGCTGGGCATCCAGGTCTGCAGCGCGGAGGCTCCAAGGCCGGTGGATGCACCTGGCTGCGATCGTCCTGCGCCATCTAGTGCCTGCCCTTGCAGAGGGAGCTCCCGGGAGCGGCTCCGAACTTCCCAACGTGTGGAAGTTCCCTTCGGCAAGACCCAAGGACATCCATGCAGCCTGCACCGTTCGCTCCGCGCTGTTCCCAGTGTCCCTGAGGCTGTTGCCCAGCTGCCCTCTGACTCTGTTTTCGCTGCAGCGTCAGCCCAGTGCCCCCGGTGTGGTCCAGGTCTTCAACCCCAGCTCTTGGGCTGCTGCTTTCACCACAAGCTAACGCCTGATCTGGATGTTCTGCCACTCAGCAGCGAGGGTGCCAACTGCACCATGACGATGCTGATGGTTTTCTGGTGCCATCCCCATGTGTCTGCAGAGGACAGGCTGTTTTTCCAAACGTTTGAGGCTTGGCGAGTCTACTTGCAGTGCCAAAACCACAGTTGCTACCCTTTCCATGCTATACCTGAGCAAGTGCAGCCCCTTCAGACGTGGTCAGCTAAGCAGAGCTGAGCATGACGGCCCACACATGGCCTCCTTATGCAAACTAGGCATTAATTTTACAAATGAACTGCAATAATTGGTTCTGAAAGCTGCCACGGAAGGAAGAGGGTGGAACATCTCTACTGCAACTCCCGAGCTTTGCACTCTCGCTGGAGCAGACAGCTTGGGATATGATCTGTCTTGAGAGGGAGCTTGGGAATGGGCCTTGCTCCAAGCTGGAGCGCCGCATGGGAGGCTCCCAGCAGCCGGGGGGTGCCGATTGCAGCACCCTGCAGCAGCGGGAGCCGCGCGTGGGAGTGCTGTGCTGTCATGATGGAGCCAGGTGCTGAACGTGGGTCGCTGCTCTTGTCCGTTTGCCAGCGGATTGTGGTAAGAGGCCACGTGAGCAGATGCGGTTCTGGAAGCGTGCAGCTCCGCCAGGAAAGTCAGGAGCCTCAGAGCTCTTCGCTGAACTGTCTGGGATGCTTTTTCTCTTCTCGCCGCCTCTCCTCCAGGCTGTCCCCACGTGGGCAGCGAGCGTTACGTGCCCAGAGCTGAGGGGCAGGGTGGGCAGAGCTGTGTGTCGTCAGCTGGGACCTTCTCTGGAAACTACCAGCGTTGAGCAGGGGCTTGAGGAGTGCGCGGGGGTGGTGTCCCTGGGGAGCCTGAACCCCCGAGAGGGTTTGTCACGGCTGTGCAGTGACGCTGTGCTTTATGCCCTCTCTGCCCTGTGGGTATCAGCGTTCACCCGCTGTCTCTGGCTGGGATGGAGCAGGCGGAGGTCCCCAGCTGAGACTCCGGAGCTGCTCTGCCGCTCGTGTTGCGCTCCTAACGCTCAACAAGGGACACTCCTGGGAGGGCTAGCGGTGGCCCTGCGTCCTCCTTGTCCTGACAACTGCACCTACAGTCTCAGCAGGGTTTCCTCAGTATCTGTGTGCTCAGACACGTGCAGCATCTGGCACAAAAGCTGCAGGCGGTGCGAGCGCAGCTTGCTGGTGCAGTGGGACCTGCCTTGCATTCACAACAAGAGGCAAGAGGGTTTGCAGTCCCTGCAGAGGCAGCGCTGGTGCCCGTGGCCCGGGCTGCTGTGCTGGGGCCCTCCGCGTGTCTCAGCATCCCTTGTCCAGCCGAGGGAAGCCACAGGCCATGTCTCCAATGTCCCTTTGTGGTGGCCCGTGTCTCATTGCAGTGCAGTGCGCTCACCGCTGCTTTTCCTGCAGGTGCTGTGGCCAGCACAGTGGTGAAGCAGAAACTGGCCGAGGTCATCCTGAAGAAGCAGCAGGCGGCTTTGGAGAGGACCAGCAACCCCAACCCTTCAGCCATGCCCTACAGGTAAAACAAGGGTACCCTCGTGGCTTTGTTGTCCAGCCTGCCGAGAGCTGGACTTGTGCTCAGGACCCTTACACAAAGACATTTCTTGGTGACAGTTTATCTTAGCTCAAGTCGCGGGCTGAGGCCGTTGGATTCAGGGCTAAGTGCTGGATAAATCTCCTATGTTTTCTTCCCTGGCCTCGCTGGGCTCCAGTGCTTTGCCCCACTCCCGACTCCAGAAGTGCTGTCAGGCTTCTTGTCTCTTGTCTCAAGAAGAGGCAGAGCCCCCCTGCATCCCTAGGACCGAATCCCTAGGGATGTGGCGAAGCTGAGACCCCCACCAGGAGATGGTGCAGATGAGTCTCACCACGCTGCTGCCAGCTGGGCACAAGGATCCCCCCAGCACGAGACTGCGAGGGGGAGAGGCGCGGGGTGAGGACAAGCGAGGGCTTTGCATTCACTGGGGACACAAAGAGGGAACCGTATCCCCAGCCCTTGGCAGCCCAATCCCTTGTGCCGGAGCTTGCAAGAGCGGATGGAGCAAGGAATGCTGGCAGACGCCCAGCACACGCCCAGGAGAGGCAATGCCCCGTCTGCCGCCTGTGTAAGGGCGGGCCCAGCGCCGTTGGGGCTGGAGTGTCTCGAGGCAGCATCCCAGGAGCTTAGGGCTGTGCAAATCCCCGTGAGAAACGTACGGGAAGGAGGTGCTGGAGCTTTGGGGTTCCAGAGCCTCGTGGAGATGGCCGTGTTGGCAAAGCCTAGAGCTGGGGGTTGGCTACGTCCAGACAGGGGCAGCTCTTGGTCCCAGCAGGGAAAGGTCTCTAACCAGGTGTCTTCTCCCCCACAGGCCTCTGGAGCCTCTGGATCCTGAGGGCCCTTCGCCTCCTGTGCTCAGCACCTTCCTTCCCCCGGTCCCCAGCACCTCTCTTGACCCCCCGGAGCATTTCCCACTGCGGAAGACGGGTAAGACCTAGGGGCTAACCCCATTATCCTCCCACTCCGGTGCCATCTCAGCGTGCACGGAGGGATCACAGGGGACAGGTGGAGCAGGAGATGGAGTGGGCCAAGCCAGCTGCGCTGCCGTCCCTGCTGGGCCAGGACTGACTGCCTTGTGTCCTTGCAGCGTCTGAGCCCAACCTGAAGGTGCGTTGCAAGCCCAGGAAATGCCTCGACCGGCGCAAGAACCCTCTGACCCGTAAGGAGAGCGCTCCTCCGTCGCTGAAGAGGAGGCCACCCGAGGCCATCGGTGAGGCCTCCTGTAACTTGGCAGTTTGCAGAGTCTGAGGCCAAGCTGGAGCCAGGATCTGTCCAGGATCTTGCAGTCTGGGGCATTGGGGAGGGACAGTCACGCCTTGGAGGCTCCGTGTGTTAGCAGTGCCCTCCTTGGGGCGCTGCCCGTGAAGGAGCTCCGTGCCGTGATGGTGCTGGGCCGGCTGAACGAGGAGAGGATGCTGCTGCAGCCGCAGCCGCTGTGCTGGGGTCCTTCATGGACGTACAAGGCAGGAGGGGTCCAAGGCCCTGGGCAAACGCAGCTGTCTGAGTGTTCTCCCTGTGGTGCCATCCAAGCTGGCACAGAGACCTGTCCCGGCCGTGCCATACGGCTGAAGTTTTGCCCTACAAAGGCCGTGGCAAACTGGTGGAGGCAGGGCCAGATTCCAGGCGCCGAGCGCGCGGGCCGGGGCTGCGCTGCCCTTCCCTGGGGGCCGATGCCCATCGCCCGTATGTCTTTCCCGTGCAGACTCGTCCCCGAGCAGCAGCAGCACCCCGGTCTCCGGCTGCAGCTCGCCCAACGACAGCCTCCCCGCAGAGCACGGCGCCCTGCCCGCCGCGCCGGGCATTGCCCATGAGGTGAGGAGCCTCGGAGGCGGGTGCTGCAGGGGCACGAGTTGCTCACGCTGGGGTGGGAGCCCTGGTTTCCTGCTAGACCCCGATCCTAGGCTCAGAATAAGCTGGCATCCCCCTGGGAGCCCCGTCTGTGAACTCTGCTGCCCCGGGCTGCCTCCGTCTCTCTAAATCCCGCTCTCCCTGCATGGGGGAATCCTTTGCCAAGCTCCCCTATGCGCTGCCCTGCTCCGCAGTGTCCTGGAGCGCCTCCTATCCCCGCAAGCCCCTAATGCCTCCAGCCCCAGATGTTGCCCCAGATGTTTCCAGAGCAGAGACTAATGAAATGTGTTTGGTGCAGACGCCTCTGGCCCAGCGCCTGATGATGCAGGAGAGCTCCCTGGCCCAGTTTGCCCTGCAGAGTGCGGCCTCCCTTCCAGCCATCACGCTGGGATTGCCGGCTACCACTAGCGCCAGGGTAGGTAGCCAGGTTGTAGGTACCCCTAGAACTGGACAGGGGCTCCCCGCAGGGCAGGGGAAGCCCAGCCTCTCTCTTGGGGTTCCTGGGCTAGCGCCAGCTGTTTGTTGACTCTGAGCATTCAAAGATGCTGCCCGTGGGCACGGCAGGCGCCAGCCCCTCTCCGTGCCTGTCCCAGGCTCTGCTGCCCTGGCACGTTGCTAATGCAGTGCTCCTTTTCTCTGCAGGGAGAGCCAGATCGCCGTCCCCTCTCCGGCCTGGCACACCGGGTGCCTGTGCTCAACGGGCCCGTCCTCGCAGGCTCGCATTCGCCCATGTTCTTACCAACTGGCCTGGAGCAGCACGAGGCCGGGAGCCCTTTATCCCCTCGGCTCCAGCCTGTCATCATCCTTGAGCCCTCTGTCACCCATGCTCCTCTCGTGGCGGGTGAGTGTCAAGCGCTCTACATGCCCGGCGCTGAGGTTGTGCCAGTGCCAGCAGGGCTAAGCGTGGAGCTTCACTTAGGGTAGGCAGGAGGGTTTTGGGGAGCATCCAGTCCATTGCACCAGAAAGGCCCAACCACACGAGCCAAGCTGCTGCTGTTCTGTAGACGTGCCCAGGCGCAGTCCTTGGTGCTGCCTTGGCACGTAAACTCTTGCAGCCTGCAAACCAGCCTACTGGCTCCAGACTGTGTGCTGGGAATCAGTCCTCGGTCTGTTGGATATCCAAAATCACATGTGGGAATTGTTCTGGGCTCCTTCCCAGCATGTTTCCCAGTCTCTACAGGCTAGGAAAGCTTTTCCCCTGCTTCTCGCACATCCTTCTCCCAAAGGCTTGGCGGGCAGTAAGGCAGAGCCATCTCTGGAACTGCTGGACTGGGATGCCCTGGGCGGCTGCTTGCCATGGTGTGGGCAAGCGTGGGGTGCCCTGTGCACCCAGCACACAGGGCAGCCCCTCACCTCTGCTTTCTCTTCCCTGCAGTGCCAGGTCTGGGGACGGTCCCTTTCTCCTTTGCCCCCTCGCTCATCTCCGCAGAGCGCCTGTCCCTCCCAGGCCACCACAAGCCTCTGGGGAGGACCCGCTCGGAGCCCTTGCCCCAGAACCCCAAGGCCATCCAGCAGCAGCTGGTCTACCAGCAGCATCACACCCAGTTCCTGGAGAGAATCAAGCAACAGACACATCTGGGCAAGGTGAGTCATGGCGGTTCAGCCCAGGGGAGGAAAGAGGTCCTGGAGAAGGGCACCGCAAGGGTGCAAGTAGCAGCCCTTCCTGCTGGACAACGAGATGTCCAGGGCTGTCCAGCTTTACTGGCTCCTGCATTCATAGTGCTCTCATCCCTGAGATGCCCTGCAGTCTTGCAGCACCTCCGCAGCCTGGTTGGGCATCTCCCCTGGCCCGTGTCACCTCTCTGTACCCCTTTGTGGTCCCTCTGTCTGCAGCGCATGGCCAAGTCCAGCGAGAAGCCCCGTCTGCGACAGATTCCCTCCTCGGAGGACATGGAGGCAGAGGGGACCCTCCCAGAGGCTGGGGGTGAGAGCAGTGACCAGGCAAGGACGCGCATAGAACCCACACGGTCAGGAGGCAGCGTGAAGGAGCCTGAGAGGCCGCAGAAGATGATGCAGTCCCAGGAGGAGCTTGTTCTCCAGCAGGTATCCCGGGGCTGGAGAGCCTGGGGGGTGCAGGCTGCCGGTTTGGAGCAATCCGCTTCCTGCTGGGCAGGAGCAGCCCGAGGGGAAAGGAGATGATGCCTTTTCTCGGTGGGCACGGAGCTGTGTGGGGTCCTCCGGAGTAGTTTGAAGGCCGTGGAGGCTGTTGAGGGGACTGGAGGAAGGGGAGTTCCCAGCCTTGTTCTCACCTTCAGTCCTGGTTTAGCTGCTTTTTTGGCCTCAGGTTGCATCCCCAAACAGGGGGACTTGTGCCCACGGCGTCCTGGAGAACCTCTGCCTCGGTTCTTTGCCTCTTTCTGCCTAAGGACGAAAGGGCTTCCCAGTGATGCGTGGGGTCTGAATGTTGCATGTGACTGCGTTGCAGTGAACCCTTGAAGTTGCTCTGCTTCCGATGCATCCAGTTTGTGCGGTTTTGCGCCTCTTTTATTTGTGGAGGATGCTGTAGCCTCAGGAATCTTTTTCTGTGCCGGGACAGTAGCGTCCCTGCCAAGATAAAACACCCCTCCAGAGTGTCAGCGTATGGTCACTTAAACTGTTCTGGATGTTGGTGAATTGGCAGCCTCCCTGGGTGCCAGCAAGGCTGGGCATCCCCTGCAATCACTGCGTGCCAGCAGTGCGGGGCTGAGCCAGCAGAGAGCAGCAGACACCGCGCGCCGTGTCGCGCTGCCTTGCAGCCACCCTGCACGGAGGGCGCTGCTCAGATGCAAACCCTCCTGGAAGCCAGGCCCCTTCCTGGGCTGGGGCAGAGCACTGCACCGGCGTCCGTTGCCCGTGCTGGGTGATGCTGGGTCCGATTGCCCTGCAGAGCAGCGTTACAACGCCTTGCTAAGGCCTCCCGAAGACGCCCCGCTCACTGCTGCCTCTCTCCATCAGGGCTATCTCTGGGATCCCTATCAGCGCATGCAGCACCAGCTCCTCAAGCGGCAGCCCCCGGCTGACTCCCCCATGGTCCCGACCGTCCACGCAGGGCACAGGCCCCTTTCCAGGGCCCAGTCGTCGCCTGCCACTGCGAGTGTCTCCCTTCCTGCCCAGGATCCAGCCTCCAAGACGCTCTCTCTGCCTGTGCAGGAACAGCCGAGCAAGGCCCATTTCACAACAGGTACAGCCGGTCCCCTCGCAGCGGCTCCCTGTGCTCCGATGCCACTGCTGGAGCAGCAGCAGGGCCTGGGCAGCCCAGCTGGAGATGCCCAGGGAAGCTGAGTTACGGTCCCACTCCATCCTGGCTACCGATAGGTTCCTGGGAATGCTCTAGCTGCCTGCACAAAGAGCGGGGCAAGTCCTGAGGATCCCACCCTCTTCCTGTTAACCAAAATCCGTTCTGGCTGGTGAATGACCATTTAGACTCTCTTGCACAGCTAAGGCAGGATTAGCCTGAAGCGTCTGCGGGCAGAGGCTCCCATGGACCGAGGAAGATGTTTTAGTCAAAAAATAATAATAACCAGCAAAATTTAAGGTCCCAGGCAGCAGCCCAGCCCTTGAAAAGGAGCTGAATTAGGGGAAGCCAAATCAAAGCCTGAGTTTCCCGTCTAGTGCTGGGCCGACAGTGTCCTGATCCACTTGTGCATTGCAGGGCTGGTTTACGACTCGGTGATGCTCAAGCACCAGTGCTCCTGCGGCGATAATAGCAACCACCCGGAGCACGCGGGCAGGATTCAGAGCATCTGGTCGCGTCTGCAGGAGAGAGGGCTGCGCAGCCAGTGCGAGGTGAGTGCGAGGGCAGAGCCGGAACCGGGTGCTTGTGAGCCAAAACGGGGCTTGTGCAAACCAATCTTGTGTTCACAGTGTGAGAGGGACAGTATCCTGCTCCCACCTCCATCCTTTCCATCATTGCATCTTCTCAGTCTCTTTGTCCCAGCTTTTTGCTGCCTCAGGGGACATCACTGTCAGTTCTGGTCTGTTAGAAACCTTGCCTTGGTCTAGCTAGGCCGACCCTGGACCTTGCAAACTTTCAAACTGTAGGAAAATGATACTGGTATTTCTTGCCTGATCTGCGCCCACAGATGAAGGGGTTTGAATTAGTTCAAACCTGATTCCCCTGCTACAGAGCTATAGGGTGGAGCTGCAGATGGGGCGCAGAACGTGCCACGATCACACGGCCTGCCCTGGTGCAGCTGTTTGTCCCCTTCCTGCTCCGACCAGCACCTTGAATCACCGATTCAAGGGTCGAGAAGCGAGGCCACAGCTGCGCTGTGCCCAGCACTGACGTGCGCGGGTGGGCGAGCCGGCGGCTCCCCTGCCTGAGCAGCCTGTTCGTGGCTCCTGTGTGCTGCAGTGTCTGCGGGGACGCAAGGCCACGCTGGAGGAGCTGCAGTGCGTGCACACCGAGCGCCACGTCTTCCTCTACGGCACCAATCCCCTCAACCGCCTGAAACTGGACAACGGGAAGTTGGCAGGTGAGTCCAGCCAGGCCG
This sequence comes from Microcambeva ribeirae, assembly GCA_035222435.1. Classification (NCBI taxonomy): domain Eukaryota; kingdom Metazoa; phylum Chordata; class Actinopteri; order Siluriformes; family Trichomycteridae; genus Microcambeva; species Microcambeva ribeirae. The sequence continues at coordinate 61,002 of JAYECN010151753.1, read as the reverse complement.
GGGTTCCCTGGGTCTCAGCCAAGGCTCTGTCCCTGCTGCCCGGCGTCCCTGCGAATGTCACCTCACTGCCCTGCCACCACCTTCCTGGGCTCTGGAAGTGGTGCTGTTCCCTCCGGCCTCTGTGCGCTCACCTTACACCTGCCCTGAGTGCCCCACGCATTCCCACCAGCTTTCAGAGCATCCTCGGCCATAGGGATCACAGCCAGGCAGCTGCCCGCACCTCCCGTGGATGCTCTTCCTAACTGTGCCCAAGCAGCCCGGCGAAACCTGTGGTACCTACGTTGGTACCGACGTGCCCTGTCCCTGAGCATCCTCCCTTCCTCCTGCCCAGAGCCCTCACCCTCCTCTCTCTCCGCAGGGATCCTGTCACAGCGGATGTTTGTCATGCTGCCCTGCGGAGGGGTTGGGGTAAGTTCTTTGTCCTGGCCGGTTTTGGGCAGCTTTTTTTTCTATGTCCTGCCCACACTAAGGGCCTCTTAATGGATCAGAGTGTCGAGGGAGCTCCCCGAGCCTTTGGGCTGCTCTCAGCTCTTCTCGGTGTCCTGCCCGAGGGAGCTCAGAGGGCTGGAAATGACCTGAGGGGCAGGGAGAACTGGTGCCACCAAGGCCCCAGCAGTGCCAGCCTGCATGCCAGGATGTCCCCTCCTTGTCACTAGCCTGCCAAGGTTGGGAAGCCCCAGGCAGGAGCACCCCATCCTTGCGCAAGAAGTTGTTTTATCCAAGCTTGCTCTGGTCCTCAGGGCTCTCCTAAGCATCCCTGCCTAGTAACAGGACCCCTTCCAGCCCCGTACTCCATGCAGGAACCAAAAGCCCCTTAGAACCGTCCCCAAGAGCCGAGGGGATCAGGAGGGAACGAGCTCGGGTGGCAGACGGGAGCCCTGCCCTGTGCAGCGCTGCCCCGGCCGTGATGGTGGGACCTCCGCGGACGGATCCCCGCTCTCCTTTGAGGGAGGGCAGCAGTGCCGGGGGGATTGCAGGCTGACACTTCTTTCCAGACACTTCTGTTGCCTGTCCTTTCCCAGCTTGCTGCCCTGGTTTCTCTCCATTCATTGCATTCTCCTCTTCCTCTCTCTCCCCCTGTCTCTGTCGATCTCTCTCTCTCTCTTTCAGGAAGGGTCTCACTCCATGTCTTCTTGCTGCCTCTTCTGGTTCTTCTCCTCCCCTTGCCCCTGCTGCTGGGCACCAGCTCTTCTCAGCCCCGTTCGCGTCCATTTTTTCCTGCTCTTCCTCCTCCTCCCTGCCCTCCTCTCGCCCGTGCCCTGAAGGCAGAGCGGGAGGGACCTGCCCCTCTCGGTGGGCAGAGGGGAGCTTTGACTTGCACACATGGAGTTGATCAGAAGAGACTTGAGTTTTCCGGCTCTGGCTCGGCCCTTGACGTGATCCTGATCAAACCAAGATGTTTGGTTAAGCAATAAAATAAGATAAAGAAGGTAACTAGTGTTTTCTCCGTCACTCCTTCCGGCCCCTGGGTGCAGGGTGAGATGCTCTGGGCAGAGCCCATGGAGAGACCCCACCGCTCTGCTTGACCGGGGGCTCGGGCTGGCCAAGCAGCACTTAGAGCTGGTAGAGGAGCTGCTATGGCCGGTAGTGCCAGGGAGCTGGCACGGGAGCCTGCCTGGTGGCATGCAGGGCAGTCTGGCTCCACGGCACCCGGCACTTCTGGCTGTGCAGGACAGCAGTGCCTGGCACCAAGCAGAGAGCAGGGCAGAGCGCATGGGTCCCCTGGCCGAGGTTGCCTTCGACGCCCTGTGTCCATCTCCGCCTGACTAATCCGCTTGCTTCCAGGTGGACAGCGATACCATCTGGAACGAGCTGCATTCCTCCAATGCTGCCCGCTGGGCCGCGGGCAGCGTCACCGAGCTGGCCTTCAAGGTGGCCACGAGGGAACTTAAGGTAGGATGACAAGATAGAGCAGCCCAGAGCTGTGCATGACCCCATGGCGAGGTGAGGGGCGAGAGAGGAGCAGTCGCTGTCTGTGGGGTTTGGGATATTTGCTGCAGTCGGGTGGTTCATCTTGAAGTCTCTCAGTCTCCTGGTGACAAGTTTGGCAGTGCCGGGGACATCTGGCAGCACCATCCTTGTATCCCTAGACAGGTGTCTGTCTGGCGGTTTCTGGGATGCCTCTTTCGGCTTAGGTGGTCCCAGCATCCCAGGGGAGAGGTTTTCCCTCTCCTCGGCTGGGTCTGGGCGCTTCCATCCCGCTGCTGCTCTGGTCTCCACAGCCACCTGTGCCCGTGGCTCTGTGCAGGACTGGCCGGCACTGGGGTGGAGGGGGTGCACGAAGCCGGGAGCAGAGGCTCTGACCACCTTCCTTCTGTTTTGTCCTCAGAACGGCTTTGCCGTGGTGCGGCCTCCTGGACATCACGCGGATCCTTCCACGGCCATGTAAGGCTTGGCTGCCTCTCAGGTTCCCCTCCCCAGGCCACGGCGCTTTGGGCCGGTGCGTGGGATGCACCGAACCCCAGGTCCCTTTAGACACTCTGTCGGAGCTGATTACGCAGCACAAGGGGTTCTTGGCTTAAAAATACCAAATACCAAGACCACTTTAGTCTCCAGACTAAATCCTCCCAGCGCCCATCCCTCTCCAGACCTGGGGGGAACGGGAGGCTGAGCCCATCCTTTGGGGAGCGGACAGGCCAGAGTGGAAGGATGCTCAGTAAGGACCTCAGAGCACTGACTGCTCCCAACTGCCTCTTTGCAGGGGATTCTGCTTCTTTAACTCGGTGGCCATAGCTGCCAGGCAGCTGCAGCAGAAAGGGAAGCTCAGCAAGATCCTCATTGTGGACTGGGTAAGTCGTCTTTCTCCCTCAGCAAATCCTGGCTCTTCCTCGGCCGCAGCTCTCCCAAGCTGGTATCTGTAGTTCCCCTCAGCGGTGGTTCTGCAGCTGGACTGGAGAGCAGGGAAATCTTGTCCTTGGCATGGAGCAAGGAGGGATCCAGGGTGTTTTTTTCTCCATTTTGCTATTTGGCCAGCCTAGAGGCTAAACAAGGATCACGCTGCCAAACGTCTCTCTCCTTCTAGGACGTTCACCATGGCAATGGGACACAGCAGATCTTCTACCGAGACCCTGATGTTCTCTACATCTCTTTGCATCGTCATGACGATGGGAACTTTTTCCCTGGTAGTGGAGCTGCTGACGAGGTAAAAAGCAAAGTTGAGCAGGTCACAATGTCCCTGGAACACCCAGAGAAATGAGGGGGTCTCCATCCCTGGAGGTGGTCGGATTCAGCTACATAATCTGTGCATTAGTTTTGGGGGAAGTCTTGTGAATGGAAGGTTGGACTGGCAACCTGCAGGTGTCCCTTGTCACCGATATCAGGACCAGTCTGTGATCTCCCCAGAGGCCGAGGGATCCCCATTGCTTTGACTTGTTGCAGGGAAAGGGCTCCCGATCCAAAGGAGTGGGACACAGTGACGCATGGAGCAGCCTGTCCCTCACTGACATTTAGGAGAACGAAGAGGGTGTCCGGACCCCTTTAAGGGCTATCGGAATGGATCCCATTCCCAGTCTGCTTCCCGCGGGCTCCTTTCTGCAGTCACAGTGTCCTCTTCTCTTCATCCCTGCCTGTAGCCAACAGCACAGTGCCTGGTGGCTGCGATGCTCTGGGAAATGTCAGGAAAACATCCCAGCTTCTGGCATTCTTCTGAAGGCCCCGAAAAGCCAGACTGTTCTTGTGGCCAGGATTTGTCATTCAGGCAGACGCTGACTGCAGCCCATTGCTCTGATACCGCCCGGCGGGTCTGGAACACCCCATTCTGCCTCCCTGGCAGCGGTGGAGCCCAGTCGGGGAAGAGCCCCGTCGTCATCGCAGGCCACATCCAGGCCTTCATTTCTGTCCTTGCTCTCTTACAGGTTGGCGTTGGCCCCGGGGAGGGATTTAATGTCAATGTAGCCTGGACTGGAGGTCTCGACCACCCCATGGGTGACCCTGAGTATTTGGCAGCTTTCAGGTACCGTTTCTTGCATTTCTGCTCCTTCCTTGGGCCTCAGACTGAGCCAGAGGCTCCGACAGTTGCTCTGAACTCTCAGAAGGGGAAGAGCAGGTCAGGACTGGGGGCTGCAACCCAAAATGCCACCCCCAAGCTGCCTCAGCAGGGGACAACACATGTCAGGGGGGCCCTAAGCACAGCTGGGGACAGCCTGCGTGGTCACACTTCCTTTGCACCCCTAGTTGGGCTATGGGCAACGAAGCCGAAATGAAAAGCAAGGGTGTTTTTTAGAACCGTGCAGAGCCATGGGCTCCCCAGCCCTCAGAGACACCCAGCACTTCTGAGGTCCTTGAGGAGAGCTGAGGCAGTGCAGAGCACTGCAATTGCCTGCGGCTTTGGTGTCTTTGAGGTCCCCAACCTGGGGCTGCTCCAGGTGCATGGAAAAGTCGCAGGTCCGCACTGGGGTCCAGTACTGAGCACCTCTTGCTTCTTTCCCCCGCACAGGACGGTGGTGATGCCAATTGCACATGAATTTTCCCCTGACGTGGTGCTGGTGTCCGCTGGCTTCGACGCGGCTGATGGCCACCCACCACCGTTGGGTGGCTACAAAGTCTCTGCCAAATGTAAGGAGCTGGGATCAACGTCGGGATGCTGGAACAACACAGGCTGCTCCCGCTGCTGATCCAGGCTGGGGCTGGGACCGTGACTCTTGCTGTCCCTTAAGGGGCAGCTCTTCATAGAGCCAGCAAAGCTCTTTGGGTATTACTGGTATTGAATCAGCAGCTCCAGCATCTTCGATAGGAAGGCTAACGGCTCCTTCCCCTTCCTCTGCAGGCTTTGGCTACATGACAAAACAGCTGATGAGTCTGGCTGGAGGAGCCCTAGTCCTCGCGTTAGAAGGTGGCCATGACCTTACGGCCATCTGCGACGCATCTGAGGCCTGCGTGTCAGCCTTGCTGGGCAACGAGGTGCGAGCTGGGGGCTCCGCGGGACCCGCAGCAGCCATAGCCCTGTGATGGAGCTGGGAGGCAGCCGGCGCTCCCCATCCTCGGATCAGGAACTAATGGATTGCCTGAGAGGAAAGGGGAGCGTGTGCCTCCCTCTGCAGCCGAAAGGAGCTGGGTGGTCAAGGGAAAGGTCCCGCTGACCAGTTTGGGCTCAGGCTGAGCAGCAAGGGAAGCAGCAGGTCCGGCGGCTGCTGCGGTGGGCAGGGGTTGGTGCTCTGAGCTTCAGCTCTGCTCTGATCAGCTTCACACTTAGTCGAGCTGACTTAATGCTGCGACCACAGGCTGTGGCAGTCGCGACTCTGCCTGTGCTGGAGCTGAGCCCTGGGCACGGCTCCCTCCCTCTGATTCCCGTGTCTCTCCCTTTGGCAGCTGGATCCTCTCCCAGAAGAAAGCATGAGGCAGAAACCAAATCCCAATGCTGTGCGCTCCTTGGAAACGGTGATCCAGGTCCAGAGTGAGTGTCTCAGGGACAGGCTCTCGGGCAGGAGGATTGGCTTGTGTACGAGCTCACCGCGTTAGCATTTCGTCCCCTCCTGTCCCGACAACCCCTGATCTTTGCTTTTCCTTCAAGGCAAATACTGGGTTGCCGTCCAGCGCTTTGCCTCCAAGCTGGGATGCTCCTTCCTGGAGGCGCAGCACCATGAAGCAGAAGAGGTGGAGACTGTCACGGCTTTGGCCTCCCTCTCGGTGGCCGTGATGGCAGAGAAGAGGTGATGCCCTTAGTGGGTCGTGGGGAGGGTGGGCCTGGCCCTGAGCCTTGGCAGCAAGAGGGTGGCAGCAAAGACAAACCACGTGCCACCGCCAGATGAGATGCGCGGGACTGTGCTGCCTTTAAGCGGGTCTTGGGGTACAGCGGACAGAATTTGAAACTGTTATTCCCACCCAGAGCTCTGACCACGCAACCCTCACGTCCCACGACGTATTTGGCCCCAGAGTTCAGCACCAGCGAAGGGTGGGGGAAGGTCCTACAACCACACAGCCAGGACCTGGGTTTGCTTCTAGGGGATCCAGCTCTGGCCTCGTCGCTGTCCCCTGCGAGTCGCCCAGTGCCATGGGACCAGCTGTGGCAAGTGGAACAATTCCTGAAAATAGTCTCAAACCCAACCAAACAAGAGGAAAACAAGACCAAATCCTCTTTTCCTCCCATCACCCGTGCACATCAGGATCCCCATCAGTGCCCCACTGTGTCTCATTCTTGTCAGGACTCAGCTGGGATAGACATGGGTCTCCAGACCGGGAAGCACTGGGAAGGAGGGAGGCTGTTGTGCAGCCCCAGCTCCAGAAGTCAGATATGACAGAAGGTCTCTCCGTTGTTCTCCGCCTCCTCTCACGTGCTTTATTCTCCATTTCAGGACACAGGATGAGCCGATGGAGGAAGAAGAACCCATGAACCAGTGATGAGCAGTGACGTTCTCTGCTCCCCTGCTTCCGGAGGTGGCTGGACTCTCCCGAGCCCGGCACTCGCTCGTCACTCCTGGCTTCCTGTTTGCCACATCATCCTCACTCCCCGAGTCACAGTCCTGAAACGGCCTGGACCTTGGCTCCAGCTCTGCAGGTCACCCAGGAGGGATGTCCCTGTACCCGCCTGGAAGACGTCCCCCCGCTCGGGACCCGTGGAGAACCCCAGACTCCCTCGGCATGGCGCAGCCTTGCAAACCTGGACCGTGCCTGCCGTCCGTCCCCAACCTTTGGGACCCTGCACCCCTCTGGGGACATGTGAGAGGCCTCCACCCCTCCGGCTGCGGGGGCAGCCGGACGCAGCCCTGCCCTTCTCCTGGGATCCTCCTCACCTTTGGGGAAGGGAGTGGGCGTGGGGATGGATGTTATGGCTGTACTGCGGATGGTGAGAGCCCCTTTTGGGACTGCACCCAGAGCTCCTCTCCAACCAGCCAAAGCTCCCGCCGGGGACAGCCCTGTGCTTTGCTCCGGAAGGAAAGGCTCTCTGTGCCTCCTCCGGAAGGCTCGGCAGCCTTCGCCAAGGTGCTCCCCTTCCTCTCCCCTAGGGCAGGAGGTGGGAGTGGGACAGTGACGTGGGGTAAGAGGCTCGTTCTGCACCAGAAGGGCTTGGAAGGCGATGGATGGTGCGCAAATCACCTTGCAGTGAGGAAAAGCAAGGGCTGGAGTGTCTGCAGTGCCCAGGATTGCACCTATGGGACATCCTAACCACTAACCAGAGCATGAACCCTCTGGTGCTGGGGCTCTGATTTGCACTATATATATATGACATGTGCTAATGTGAACCTTAACGTACTCTTCTTTCCATGGGAATTTTGGGAACAAACACCTCTTCGTGTGGATATTAACAAGGTGCCTCGAGCCCCTTCAGCAACCCAACGATCTGACGGGAGGATCGGTGTCAACGTCAGCCCCTGTGATTTGGAAAAGCAGGGGCAGCCCAGCCGTCTTCCAATGACCACCCGGTGCCTCCCCTCGCTATGGCTGCATGTCCCGATCCAGCCCCTGCCCCGGAATGGGCTCTTCTCATTCGGCCCCCTATTCCAGCTGAGAAAATCAAGTCCCATCATCTTCTGCTTAGCGCTTATTTTCCCTGGGGATGCCTAAAGCCCCAGCAGTGCAGTACTTGTCCCTGTCTCGATGACCTTAGGGTGACAGAGACAGCGTCAGCCCCCCTAGACGGACACGTCTGTCTGGTTTGGCCCTTTCCCCATCTCCTACTGCGATGGGGCATCATCCACCCCCTGGCACCTGCCCTGGGGAGCCTCGTCCTTCCCTGTGTCTTCCCTGTGGGTTGGGGACCAGCCAGACCATAAACTCTGCTGTGCTCTGCAAGGACCGAGCCCTGCTTGGGATCTCGGCACCGCCGTGCTGGGCTGCAGCAGGGCCTGGGCATAGCGGGAGTGAGCGAGCGCCTTGGGGACAGCCCGGCGGCACCAGGACCTCACCGGAGGGGACGGCCAGGCCAGCGAGGTCTGGCCGAGCTCTGGAGGCTGGCCGGGCTCTGCCTGCAGGCACAGAGAGGAGAGATTTTGTAAAAAAGTAACAAAGGAAAAAAAAGTATTGGAAGAATAAACATTTCTTTGTCTGAAACTGCCCAGAGCTGGGGTCCAGCAGTGCCAGCCAGTGGCACAGCGGCGTGGGGGGCACGCGGTCCCTTGCAGCCGAGGGCACGTAGGAAAGTCCTGGTGCTGCCTGCGGCACCCTCTCTTAGTGCAAACCCTGGCACCATCCCGGACTGCTTCGCGGTCTCGGGGCCGTGCTCGGGTGTCCCTGCTCGCTCTGCTTCACGCACCTTTATGGTAGGTCCTCTCCAAACCAGCCCTAAGCGTGTGTTTTCTACCAGCCCTGCCGTCTGCCCGGGTTGTTTCTCCCCGTCGACGCGCAGAGCTGTGCAGGCAGGCCGGGGGCAGAGTGTGTGACCTGGTGGCACCAGTAGCCCTTTCCCAAGACGATGCCTGGAAGCCTCCAGGGCCTCTGATCCTCGGATGGGCATCGCCCACAGCAGCCTCCTGCGGTGCTCAGGGAGCACAGAAGAGAGGGCATCACACTGCAGCAGGGCAGGGCATTAATGAGCGCCCCGAAACGGTCCCTCTCCGTCCTCCCTGCAGCCTGACGTCTTCGTGGCTGACGTCTCGTGCTGCTGTGGCTCTGCCTGTTCTGCCCCATTGCCCCTCACATGGCTGGGGAGCTGAGAAGGTCCTGCTGCTGCTTCAGCCTTGCGGGCACAAGGGTGATGCCAACATCCCCTTCGTTAGCAGCCCCTTGCCCACGTACCCGGTCCCACGAGCTGGCCTGAGCCAGAGCTCCACCGCCGCTTCTCCCTCTGCAGGCCACGCGCTCTGCTCTTCGCCTTTGGCTTCCCTTTCCTGCTCCGTAGCAGCCTCATCCCTGTTCCTTGCAGCGGTTCCAGCTCTGCTCGTACCACCCACGACCCATCCTAGAGCAAAACGGGCTGCAAACGCCGGTGACCGACACACACTGGTGGGTTACAGCCCACAGGGACCCGGATGGGGAAGGGGGCACAGCTGATCCACACTGAATTCCTGCCAGAATTTTTTTTCCAGGTAACCCCATGAATCCCTAAGGCAGCCAGAAGAAACCCAAAGCACAACATTTCAGGAGCGTTTGTACCCCAGTTTCATCAGGAAAGCGCTGTGCAATTGTGTCGGTTCAGCTATGAAACTAGTACGACCTTAAGGGAGGGGGAAATGCCACCAAAAATGGTCTCTTTGCTCACTTCTAAGATATTTAGTCTTTTATTTAACATCTTCCTGGCTCTTCCGCATCTACCAGGGCCAGAAACCAAAGGAAAAAAGCTGTGATTGAGTAATTTCATGAATTCAAGAGCTGGACCTTCACAGACCCCATCCAGGCGAGTCCAGCTAGGAGCACCCAGCAAGACCTTCCTGAGCTTCACCTAAGTGGAAGGTCCTGGGCCTGGGTGGGGAGCAGCGAAGCCGCTCACCCTGTTTATGGAGGGCTGATGCTGCTACTCCAAACTGAAGCCAGAATCCCAAGTAGCCTCTCTGGATTGCTCTGGCCTGTTGCGTCACGTTCATCATGGCCCACAGAAGAAGGGCCCAGCCTAGCAGAGAACTTTGTGCTGGATGACTCATGCTAAGAAACCATCGGATCTGCCAACCACATTCAATTGGTTGTGGTTTCCAACCCTTCGCTGCTAAGATAGGGCCAAATACCATGGTAAAATGCAAGTTCTTGGCATGTGTCCAGCCTCCCTGGGGAAGCTAAGCCTGAGGAAGACCCCGGTGGAGCCTTCTCCTCCGGCTCGGCGCTGACTGGCAGGTGACAGGCTCCCTGCTTCTCTTGCACTGTCTCATCTGAGTGGTTTAGTCAACACTCACCCTCATTTGAGACTTTTAAGGGCCAGGGTGGTGACCAAAAATGAATTACACCATGGCCAGCTGGTTTCCCTAAAGCCAAACCTGTGTCTTAGGGTCAGGCAAACAGGCGAGTCTGGAGTCAGAAACCCCAAAGTCAGCACATTTTTCTTTAGCAGGAGTCATATTCTCTGTTGGCCAAGATCCCTCTTCTCCTTGGGACAGGACGTTTCTTGTCACCCGCATCTGCGTCCCCAAATTCCCCTTTCAGAGGAGAAGTCCCATGCAGAGGCTGGAGGGATCCATGGGATGGAATCCAGGGGATGGAATCCATGGGATGGAATCCTTGGCTGGAAGTTGTGCCACGGGGCTGCAGCTCTTTGGGTGCCGGAGCCCAGGTCTGCTGCAGTCAGATGGGTGGCTGCATCAGTGCCTGGGTGCTCCTACCTCTGCCCCTTCTCCTGCTGGGAATGGAGGGATCTCAGCAGCTGAGTTTGGACCTGCCTAGTTTCAATGGCTGAATCCAAGGCCGAATTGTAGCGAAGTGAGATCTAACACTGAGACACACTAGAGATCTTTGGCTCTAAGGGGTTATTGACCCCCATTCAGACACATCATGCAGCCATTCTAGTTGCCTTGTGTATGAATCCAAGACGAGTCCACTCTTGCTGGTTATATGTGGACAAAAAAAGGGCACTCCGAGCCCTCCAGCATGAGCCCAAAGGACCACAGACTTCGCTCACGGATAAGTATGTTTGTTGGGATGGGGAAAAAAAAGCCGTATGAAGATGTGGCAGTGAGTTAAGGCCCTGTGGTCATGAAGGAGACAGCCCTTAGCCTAATGCCATGGCCAGGGTGGCCATCCCAAGGGGATGGGGTTTAATGGGAGCCTCTTTCCCCCCTGGGCTTCCCCTATGATATACCATTGGCTTCATCATGCCGCCCTTGAGAAGCACCGTGTCCACCCACACTGGAGAGGGGCTGCTGATCACTGCCCATCCACCAAAGCGTTCATCCATCCCTCCCGCAGTTCAAGCAGCAGGATGCCTTTTTTTTTAATTATGTTTTTTCTTTCAAATCTTTGCTCCTTTTTTTCCTCTGCTGTTTATTATTTGTGCCTTGGTTTGGTTTGCAGAGCAGGAATTGCAGCCCTAGCACCCGTTCCACCACTCTGTGTCCTCCCTTGCCCTTTTCCCATGCAGCTGCACCCAGCATCGTCTCTCTCAGCACTCGAAGCTCCATCCGCAGCAGTTTTGCCTCTAGCTTGGGTCAGTGTTTCATGGTGGGGGAATCACTTGGTCCTCTACTTTCCCTTCCCATTTCCGTAGTCTTTCCCAATTTCTAAAAATGAGGCGTCTGCACGATGTCCACCAGATGTTTGCCAGCTGTGAGCGGGCGGCAAGACCGTTGTCCTGGGGCAGGAGTCTTCACCGCGTCCCGCCCGGCTGCCCAGTGCAAAGAGCAATGCCCACGGAGCTGATCATTGCCCTGCTGATTCTCCAGGAGGACCCATTGCACTGAGGTCTCCCTCTCCCAAGGGTGCCCGTGGACCACAACGCTTGGGTGGCAGCAGCCACAGCCCTACTGCGTCCTGAAGACGTGACAAGTCACAAGGACGAGGCCGATGGGGAGAACCTGAGCCAGCACCCGAGTGGCCTTCAGCAGCACGAAGCTCCTACAGACCAGACCACAGACCAGCGCCAAGTTCATCCCTCTGTGCTCCACTCCCCTTTCTTCCCATGCTCAGTCCCTTTAGCAGCAACAACAACCAGAAATTGATTTTGTGCATTAAAAAAAAAGCAAGATCTTGGTTCAAATTATCACTCTTTCTTTAGGGATGATATTTCTCTCATTTTAAGAAAATTTAATATAGTGATGTAAAAACAGAATCTCAACAGTGTTGCTTTTGAAATAATTTTTAAAAGATATTTTACCTTTTTTTTTATCTAAGGGTTGGAAGCCTGAACCTCCACTTATCAAAGAGGTATTCTCCTTTATTTTTCAAACGTATTTTATTTTTGAAAGAAAATTTATATTTCTAAAAGTGGGTTTCATTTTCCATTTGTAAAATAGTTCCTCAAACGTGTTAATAACGCCATCCACAGGCGTATTTTTAAGGGAAGTTTTATTTTTTTAAGAGCATTTAGATCTTTTTAGAGATTGCTGTCAGCTCCCTTGAGCAGGATATCCACTCATGGTGTACATAAGAATTAAGGATTTTATAGGAAAAAAAAAAAAAAATTAGTTTCAGTCTTACTGTAGCTTGTCATTGGATTCTCTGGTGTGTAATAAAGTGTGAACACTAATTGAAACTCTTCCTGCTGTTGAGTCACTTGTGGCATGGAGCTCCTACACGGGTTATTCTGGGTTGAGCTCAACTGCAGCCTTCATTTGTTGGTTGTTTTTTTCCCCCTCTCGCTATAATGAGTAAATATGTTGAATTCTCTTTCACCAAGTTTGAAGAAAACTGGCCAAGTCCCAGCGTTTGCGGGAGGGTGCAGGGGTGGGCACATCTCCATGCCCACTCTGCGCTCCCTACAGCAGCTTTTCCTTAGGAAACAAAGATATTTAATCCGGGAAAATCCACCCGGGACTTCAAGGCAGCTGTCAGGGAAGTCTATGACAATTCTCTACTATGTCTAGGCAGCCACATTAGCTCATGAATGATGGGGAAGAGCCCGTGAGAGCAGCAACTTGTGCGCGGATGTCGCGCTGCCCTCTTGAGCATCCGCAGCGCATCCATGTGCAATGGGACCACGAGGTCCATTGCAAGGGAATTCCCCATGTTCCGGTCCTGGTTAAAGCTGGAGTGCAAACTTTCCATGAAAAGAGGTGGCAATCAAGCTAAAACAGACTTTCCTGCCGTTTGCCCACCTTTCCCTGCGTCTCTGGACAAAACTGCCTCCGAGTTGTCCATGAGCAGAGGTGAAGCCACATGGGTCGGTCTCAGCACTCTTGGTTCTGCTGCCCAGCTGGTTTCTATGGACCTGGAGTGCCCTTAAAAGCCCATTTTAAAATCAACTATGTAAGGACAAATGCAGAGCTGGACACTCAGTATCTCCTCCATCTATTTTTGCCTCCAAAAGAGCTGGAATACCAGCTGGGTGCAAAAGGAATATGAAGGGGAAATGTCCCCAAATCCGGCGGAGGACCTGCTGCAAAAGATGCCTTTCACTTCCTCATCACAGCATGTGGACAAGTTCCCAGCAAACTCTCCCATTTTCATGTGGAAAACTGAATGATTATGTGTAATTTCTCCAGCCCTGATTTTCAAACAGTGAGTGAGCAATAGCACCCAATAAAACTGCTACATACAGCCCTGTGCATGTCATGTAAGCGTATAAATTGTGGCTTTATTGCAATGCAGACAGCAGAGCCTTTATAGCAAAGATAAAAGCAGACATAAAACACTAGATGTGATGGGATCTGTGGTCAGTTATTGATCCAGTTGTTCAGTACTGTGTTTTCACATGTCTAGAAAGACCCAAAGCAAAAAGGACTGGCTAAGTGAGAGAGATCCCACCTCTCCTTTCAGTCATCACCTGTGTCTTCATTTTTATCCACTGCATAATCTCCCTCCAAGCAGTAGCAAAGCAACACGGGTTGGGTCTGCAGATGCTGCTGGGTTGCTCCCCGGGGACTCGCAGCGCAGCAGCTGGGCAGTGGCATCTGCACAAGAGCAGAGGTGGCCTGTTCATTTGCAGGGCAGACACTGAGGCCATTTCCAAGTTTCTCCGTTTCGGACGTTCACATTCCGCTTTGGATGCTGTGAAGCACCTGTCCTATTGTCAGGGACACCTGCTTGGGCCCTGCTTCCCAGGGGGGTAAGAATGTCCTTTCCAGTAGCACGTCCAGGTGCAAGCTCTGACCCAGCAGATGCGTTGAGCTTTCATCTCCAAATGAAGCAGAAGGGGAGAACCATGGCCATTCAAGCCCTTCTGTAATCCCCAAAGGAGTTGTCCTACCTGGTCCTGGTGCCAAGGAGCTGCCCCACGAGGTCTGGGGCTCCCCTATGGCAGTGGCCTCTCCCGGAGCGGCTGCTCCGGCTCTGCCCAGACCCACTGCAGGCAGCCGGGGCTGTGTAGGGGAGACCAAGCCTGGTGAGTCCAGAGGCTTCTCCTGCAGGCTGGTGCTTGGAAAGCAGAAGGGTAGTATCAAAATAGATATTCGACCTGGCTATTTCTTACCTGCTAGTCAAAAGAAATAAATTACTGTCAAAAGAGTTCTATACACAGTCCAGACAAGCTTATTTTACCAGCAAAAAACACATCCGTGTCTGGTTTGGATGCCCCAGCCACAGGGTTTGGAAGGTGTACCCCAAAGGCCTGAGGAGTTCAGAGTGGCTTCTGCGAGAAGGAGGCGGCGTCGGTGTGGGGTGGGCAGGAAGCTCTTGCTCTCCTGCGCTCCGGGGAAGCCTCTCCACGGGTGTGGGAGGAAGGGCAGGAGGGCCGGGGCCCTGGCAAACTGCTGGTTGGTTCGGTGGAGGTGAAACGCTCATCTGCGAGGACCTAGGAGAGACACAGGGTCAGCACGGCCAGGGGGGCTCTGGCCACCAACCTGCCTTTATTCTCACCTGGGCATGGCGGGGGGCTGGACCCCCCTCGGCAGCACTGCCGAGTGCTGCTAGTCCTCCTACGGGACCAGCACTTGCTCCTGAGCTGCTGCATCCGCAGAGCTACCGGCCCAGCATTATCAGCATCCTCGCAGGACCCGGCAGCACCAGCATCCCCACGTGGCCATGGCACACCGAAGGGATTCCCATGCCATCCGCCTCTTTCCCTTCAGGCGTCTACTGCAAAGCAGGAAGCTTTCAAATTAAGGCATGAAACACCTCACTCGTCTCCTTTCACCATCCTCTGGGCTGAGCATTGATCCCTCAGCTCTGGCTGGGGACTAAGGACAGAGTCTGGTCCCATCCAGGGGGCTGGGAGCCAGGAAAGCCTGAGAATCCCTTCCATCCCAAGGGGGTCGCAGATGCTTCAGTGGAGTGAGGAGAAGTTTGGAGAACGAGACTCAGAGAGCAGCAATAATTTCCTCAGAGCTGGGAAAAAACACAGCCCCGTTTCAGCTGCTGTCACTGAGGTTTTGGCAGGCTGTGCTGAACAGGTCACACAAAATTGGGGTACTGGCTTGGAAAAAGGCAATGGGCAGAGCTGCATTTGACTGCTGGCTTCTGAGGCTTCATATTTCACATCCTCGGACTTTCCCATAGCCACAAGGGTTTGCACGGGGCACAGTGGAAAATACAGGGCCACCTGATCCCAGGACCTGGAGCATTAGGAGAAGCAGCAAATACCATGAGCACTGCAACCGGTTGCAAGCTTTACCCCAGGTATGCACTTCTGCGAGTACAGCAAGGATGCCAGAGCACTGCAAGCAAAGGAAAGCAGTAAAACCCCTCATTTCTCTTTCTTTCCCCTCTATAGAGAGGACCAGCAATACCCCATGATGATAGGGAGATGCTCTGCTTTGGGAGCCTCTTTTCGACATCGTCTGAAACCGCCCTTCGCTCCCTCACTTACATTAGTGCCCTCGTTTCCATTCAGGTATCTGCGTATAAAAGGAAATTAAAAGCAACCCCCTTCTTGTTAACGCATCTCATTCATTCCTCCCCTGCTCCCAGGTGCATTTCCACGACATTCAGCTATGAAATACAGGCTCATTTCAAAGGAATTCCTCTGGGCTAAGTGAACACAGCTGAGATCCAGAAAGCCGGTCTCCTTGCGGGGATCATAAACCAGCAGACATTTTAATGCTCGTGAGGGCAGGCTCTGTAATTTTATCTCTATTTTAATTTTAACTAATCCTGACTAGTGCTGAGAGCTCCGGAGAGGAGCCCTGTTCCCCTGGGCAGGTTCAGCGTCGAAATCTTCAGTCTTCAAGAGAAAGGGGAAAGTTTTTTGCTGAAGCGCAGAAAGCTGGAAAAGGCCGTTTCTGACAGTGATATTAAGGGCAGCCCCAGCCCTCACCTTCAATCTGTCTTGTGCCAGGTGCTCCCATGGCAAGGGAGATGCTCAAGAGCACGTGGCTCTCCTTGAGGTGGCGGAGCAGCTTCGGCAGGTCACTGTGATGCCACCTCTGGCTGCACAGAGCCATGGAGATGCCCCCGTGATCTCTGACACCCGCAGCTCCGTCCAGCGCTGGCTCCGCTCGGTGGAGCCGCAATTCTGCAGCCACAACCCCACGGACCTCAGGTCTGCCCTCGGCTTTTTCCTGCGCGAGCCCCCGCAGCGTCGCCTGCCCGTGCTGCACAGCTCTAAACAGAGCAAACCCCTGCCCACAGCTGTCACCTGCAGCGCCAAAAACACACGCTGGGGTTACCCACCCTGCCACGACATCCAGAGGGGGCTGAGGCCTTTGCTGATGCCAGGACAGGGTGCTGAAGAGCCCCCACAGCTGCTCTGTCCCATGGTGTGACCTGGGGAATGAAGATGCTGGTGCATCCCCTGGGCTGCTCCTTGCTGGGCTGCTCGTAGGTAGTTGCTTTGAGACCTCCTGCTGCTTTTTTTGCTTTGGTTTTTTTTTTTTTTTGTTTATTTTTGCCATCTTCTCTCGCACTCCTCACCCGGCTGCAAAAAGCAAAGCCGCAACGCATGACTCAGCTTGTTGCTCCCTCCCTTGAGACTTTGCTCTCTTCGGACTGGGTCGCTTGGGTCACTGCTCTGGGTTTATTTATAACCCTTTGAAGGAAAAACCAAGCCCAAATTAGGGGACGCAGCACCCACACTGTGCGCTGAAGGGAGGGGAAGGATTCACTCAAGCTGCTGGTCACTTTTATGTGAGATCAGCGCAGTGTTTTCAATGGGATGTGACACATCACACAACCAGGGCAGCTCCTTTTCCCCCAGGCCACCAAAGCCACCACAAGCACCACTTTTTCTACCCATCCAATGCAGCGCTCAGCATTCTGTACGTGCTAGGGCATATGGACCACCTTTGTGGGGGCAAACGTCAGTCTTTGGAAGACACTTCTCATTTCAAATCACCTTACGCTTCTCGCCAGAGCAAGAGGCAAATTCCAGTTCTGGAGTCCTCAGCGAGACTGGCAATGAGATGCTACTGCCAACCCAGGGCACTGCAAAGCAAATGCCACACAGTTCTCATTGCCCAAACGACAAGGGGCAGCTTTGCTATAAACACAACCCTTGATTTTACTTTTAGATTGATTACATCCTGGCCGCCAATCAGGCTACATCCGAAATAAGAAGTAGAAGATGGAGAAAGGCCAGGCCAGGCACTGTTGCACAGTCACCTGCGCTGTCACAGGCTCAGATACCACCCTGTCGTATAATTTCTTGTTTTGTGGGTCAGTAGGAGCCAGAGGCTGTTCCTGCTAGGCCATTTTCTCCAGAGGCCAACAGGCTTTAATGCCCTGTGCCAGCCGGGCTCTGGGGCAGGGACCGGTCCATGTGCATTTAATTTGCCATCCCAAGCACAGCCTCAGTACCGCGGGCAACGCCTGGCCTGAAGCCAATGGAGAATCCCTGTGTACTCGGAGGTGAGAAAATGCAAAGCAAAGGCAAACCCTGCAGAGACAGAGCACGGTCTGCTTGGCACAGCACGGCCAAGGAATCGATGGCACTGGCCGTAGGACCACGGCAAGTCCTCCCGATGCCAACGGTACAAAAATAGCCCAATCATCCAGCCAGCCCAAAGAATTCCCGAAGAAAATCTACGGAAATAAAGCTCCGCTTTCCCACAGTGACCGGAATTGCAGAGATTTTCCCCACTGTGCTGTTACACCCCTCCTTTTTGAGAGGACTGTAGGCGTCTCGGTGATGTACAGCTTCCCTGATTTCCCTGCACACCTAGAGGACAAGGCTGAGGTTAAGAAGGCTGTTACTTCACATAGTACTTGGCCTGAATGGAAAAAAAAAATCGCCCAGGTATGGATTTTCCAAGACTGGAGGAATTTGTCTTCCTTTCCAGGACCTCCAAATCCTAAGTGAAGGTGAGGTCCTTCCCTCTGGCACTATTGCTCCTACCACTGACCCTTGCTAACGACCAGCACAGCATCTCAGCTTGCTCATGACCCGTCCTGGGTGGTACCCGGGCCATACGGCCCCGTATCAGCAGCGGCCAGTGCATTTACCCACGTTCTGTCTCCGCTCAGGACTGATCTCCAGTGTCAGCACGACGGGCTGAACAGGACCGTGTTTTCTGGCTGGCATGCAGCGGGATCTCACAGACCCTTTGGAAACAGATGTTGTTTTAAATGCCTTTCCCAAATACTGGAATACACTGGAATACTGGAATTCCCAAATACTGGAATACCTTTATACGCTGATGCTGTGCACCGTGATGGTGTGCAATGAGGCACAGTTACAAATAAAAGAAAATGAAGCATCCACCTAACAAAGCAGACTCCAACCAGGAGCAACAGCCCCCAAAGGGAAGATTTACCCAAGGTCTTTCAGGATAATCACATGAGGGCAACACAAGAAAGACAATAAATCCAGGGAGACAAATGAAGGGCAAAGAATATCACCCCTTCCAGCACCAGCAATCTTCCCCCCAGCACTTTCAGATTCTAGCCTCATTTTCTTCTCCATCAGGAAAAGAAACCATTTTAATGTGCTCAAGACTGTGCTGCAAACCGTGAGCTTGGTGCACTTCAAACATTATTTTTCCTGCCTGAGGGCTCAATCCCTCTTTCCCCGGACGATGTCTCCTGGTTAACAAGGGCATATCCACATCCAGCTATTCCAGCAGACTTTGATATTTAATAGGCTGGGTTGCAGTGGTGACCAGTGTGCCTGAACTCTCAGCAGTCATTAGCTGCTTTACATTATAAAATTGCAGTCCCATAGCAAGCGCTGGGTTAATTCACTTACGGGAGAGAGACGGGGCCTTTCTATCTGCGGCGCTGCTTCCCATGGGCAGTTCCCTCTTTTTGTTCTCTGCTTGGCAAATTCTTGTCCCGTTATTTCCCTGCCCAGCTGGGAGTTGCTAATTGGTACCCGAGTACTGCTGCAGGTTGGCACAAATATTATTATCTATTCAGCCAAAGGATGCATTGCCTAAAGGCAAGATCCAGAACCACGAGGGATGAATATTAACCGGTGATAATAACCACATTTAAAGTGCTGCACTCATAGGACATGTAGAATTTCACAAGGAGGCTTTACACTGAGCAGAGAGAGGTTTTGAAGATCCCTGAAGGTCTCAATATATCTCTGATTATCATGGGAACCAATTCCCTACCAAGCACAGACATCCTACAAGTAAATGGCCGGATTCAGGACTGCACATGTGTAACTAAGATAATGCACTTGCTCACTGAAATCCCACTCTCCGGCAGTGGAAAATAGCCATGGATTCGGAGGAGATGGAGAGGGAAGGTGTTTAATCCAAAAATCCCAGCTGACATCCCCAAGGCGAAAGTGCCTCTAGTTGGGCGGTAACACTGACATACAACCCTTCAGCATCAACTTTCCTTGGACAAAAAGAGAAAACCCGGGAGGCAATGGGGTTTTAAACAAGCACATTTTAGCAGCCAAATAATTGATATTGACACAGCATTTCTGAAAAGCAGCAGGCTATTTGGGAGGCCTGAATTTTTGTACCAAGTAGAAAACATCTTAGCAATGTTTGCAGAAAAATAGGAATTTAAAAGTGTCATATCCTTAAATTAAATACTGCTAAGCATATTCAACATCATTACCTGCCTGTCTGCCCCTACATCTGCAGTTCTGGCCTGCAATTTAAAGCTGTTAAGTGACAACGCACAAAGGGCTCACACAATGGCAGCAAATGCACCCACTGCTGCATCCATGCCTGTTTTCAGGAATTCAGTGCAATTTATTTGTTTCAGAAAGTGCCATTTTCTCCCTTTCCCTTCCCTTTTGAAATGTGAAACCAGGGTGGAAAGGAGACTTTATTTTGCAACGTGACTTCCTTCAGAGATATCCTAAGGAGAGGGTGTGCGGAGCCTTTCTCCCTCCTCGGGCTGTGCCCACTACACTGTGAGCAACCAACAGCCCTAACTGGGTCTCCAGGCATAGGGCACAGCAACCTGTTCCAGCATGGATTTAACTAGGGGCTTGCTGGGCACGTCTCACCAAATGGTTGAAACTGCCTTGTATTATAATTATACTGCTTGTTGCTGCAGGAAAAGCATTGCTTGGCACAGACCAGGCTGCCTCACGGGCTTTGCATTACGAAGACTTAATAAAAAAGGGCCTTAACATCACGTTGACCACCTCGCCTGGGCTAACCCTACTGTTACGGCCACAGCTGTGAGTTAAATCACAACTTTGCCGCCCAGCTCTGCTCATTTCTCTGCCCTGAACCAGGATTTTGGTAAGAAGAGCCAAGAGGAGAAATGTGCACATAAGGAGGGTGGCCAAGATTGGCCCCAAATGATGGGAGAAAAGAAGAGGAAAAGTGTCTTCTGTGTTTCTGTGATATTCAAGTGCGGCCAGGGGTGGTGGGTGCAAGAAAAATAACGTAGCCCTTTTTGTAGTTGGTTTCCCCAGTGTCAGTCGCTAATCCCCAGCCAGTTGCAGCGTCCAACTGGCACCACACAAAGATTAATTATCCTGTTCCCAAGGAAAGTCCTGTACTTGCCTCGGGAGCAATGGGACCTGGGATGCTGGACTGCCTCATGGGATCCAATGGGATGCAGTGGGGATTAACCCGATGGAGCCCCAAGTGAGCCATGGAACTGCCACGAGCTGGACCTGCCGCGAGGCTGGGAAGGAACAGCGATGGCAGCAGGAGGACAAGGGCATCCGGCATCTCAACAAGTCTATTAAACCTCTATTAAAAAAGGGCTAAGAGCAGGACTAAGTGTGCTAATGTGGTGACAGATCACCCATGGACATCTCTGGGAAGGGCAAGAGTTGGGGTTACACCGAGGTGCAGCAATCTGGGTGTCTGCAGCCTCACCGGAGCTTCCCATGAAGGGCTCCCATGGACCATATCCTGGGATGTCCTTGGGAATTTGCTGCTCCTCGCCAGGAGCTCCAGAAAATTTCCGCTCATAGCTGAAGACGGAATGAGCTTTGCTCTCGCCATCTTCTATTTTCTCCCGTTTTTTTTTTTTTTTTTCCCCAACCCCTAGGCACTGATATCTAAAACACTGAAAATAGTGATATTCTTCTCCCATTTCAGTGTAGCAAAGGACACGTGGATAATTGTTGGACGTGGCTGAGCCCATCCAATAACTGGGCACAGTGGAATACACTGGCAAAACTCACTGCCCCAGCAACCTCGCTGAATGGTTTATTCCCTGCATTTACGGCAGCATAGGATATTGAAGGATTGGGAGGGATTGCAGTTCCTATCGTATCCACGGCATTTTAGGAGAGGACTAGGAGAACGCTCGATGGGCTGGAGCCCCCAGGGGAAAGCAAAGAGCTAAGGAAATCGCTGCAGAGTTTCACCCGCGCGAGACGAAGCTCTTGGTGCATCAGGAGCAACAGCAGCCGTCGGGCGACTGCTGCAGGACTGGGTCCCTTCTCGCTCATGCGGATTTGACACCTCTGCAACCCCGGCACATTCAGGAAGGTGTATCCTGATTTATGCCCCTCGGGAGGATAAATCATATCTTTGAACCCTAGTTTTAAACCTTTCACTAGCCTGCCCCAGAGCAGACCCCGCTAAATGAGATCAGTGGCTTTCGGGCTCTGCTGCTCGGCCCCCTGCAACATCCCGCTAACTGCAGCAGTGGTTTGGTAACGAAGGCAGTGGGGCGAGCTTGGGAAGCGGCTGCCTCGTCCGCACGCCGGCCTTGACAGCGTCTGGGGCTTGTTAAATCAAATCATTTGCATGTGGAGCCTGAGGAGGGGCTGCCGTGTATTTCCCCCGGAGAAACTACTAGTGCAGCTGGGGAGGTTTGCGGAGGATGCAGGAGCGAGGGACGTGCGCCTTGGCGGAGGTGGCGATACATACCCTGGCTCAGTGAGATGCTGACATGGACCAAGCCCCTTCCATCCTCCAGACAGAGAAGGCATAGCTGAGCCTCTCGTGGGCCAGGTAGTTGCAGCTGGTGATCTTGTGGTCCAGCTCGTCGCTTTGCAGCACCTGGTACAAGAAGTCTATGTAGCGAGCAGCCAACTTGAGCGTCTGGATCTTGCTCAGCTTGTCGGAGGGCAGCGTCGGGATGATCTTCCGCAACTCCGCGAAGGCGTCGTTGAGCGACTGGGTCCGCTGCCTCTCCCGCACGTTGGCGATCACCCGCTGCGTGTGCACGTCCTCGAAGGACTGCGGGACGGGGCTCCGCTTGCTCCGCTTGCCCTGAGGAGACGGGGCACGGCCGTCCTCCGCCGCCTTGCCCACCTGGCCGCGCTTGCGGAGACATTTCTTGTGCAGCCGCTCACCTTCCTCCTCGCTGGTGACCAGGCTGCCTTCAGGCGAATCCGGGCACATGTTTTCTTCCTTCATCCTCTCAGCAGCAATCACCTGCACCCCAGGAGCCTCTCCCACCTTCCAGGAGAAGGGGGTCTTGGGTCTCAGGAGATACAAGGGCCACAGCACATCTGCAAGGCGGGATGGAGAGCAGACAGCGCCCGCTCGGGAAATGCAGCCTGGATCGTCCACCGCTCAGCCTTTCCAAACTTCTCAAGCCTTGCAGAGTCCTCCCAAGCTCCAAGGAGCTCCGTTGGTTTTTCCTTTGGGCTACGGAGAGGAGGGCGTTTGAATAACTCTGGGGAACGGCTTTTGCTGATAGGGTGAGGAGGGCTGGGGGCGGACCAGGCACAGACCAATGCAGCAGCGCAAGGTAACGCAAACATCAGTGGAGCTTATGGGTTCCAGATTTCCTCCCTCCCTCCTCCACCAACTTCCCCAAGCCCTCCGGCACAGATGCTCCTGCCTGCTGCCCGGATGTCAGGGGACATTGCCTATGCTAATGTGAGCACCAGCCATGGAGCTCAAGGAAGACTTAAAAAAAATTTTTTTAATTTTTTAAATTTTTTTTTAAGCCCATTTGACCCTGCAGAAGCCAGCCAGAAATATTTTTTCGTCCAGTTTGGAGGAGAAGCCTTTTATTCGTGACAGAGTCAAGAAACATGGAGGAATGGATGTTTCAGGGAGCAACAGAGGGCATTCTCTGAAACCAAAGGAGAAGAAAAAGCAGCGATACCCACCCATGCTCTTCTTAAGAAATGGCATGATTGAGAATGAATTTGGCTTTACGTTCACCAGTGCATCCATCTGATCATCCATCCATCATTCTGTCTACATTTCGGGAACTCAATGTGCTGCTGTGGCTCTTGTTATCACAGAATCACAGAATGCTTAAGGTTGGAAGGGACCTCTAGAGATCATCTAGTCCAAAGTTATACAGATGTAGCTGACACTCATCCACTGTAATATTTCTCTGAAATAAATAATAATATGGGACAAGACAGTGCGGTCTTCTTCAAGACATAGCTTCAAGAAATGAGCAAATGCCTTGAGGAGCGGCCCAGCAATAGCACAATCACCGGTTTGCAAAAGCTGGCATGGAACACCCTGGTTTTGTAGGATAGGTAGGATATGCGGTTGCCTCCTCTTTGAGCACTGACCTCTTCTCATGGATACAGGGCTGTTCCTTTCCTTTACAAAGCCGAGGTATTTGCTCCTGTTTGTGCATCTCCCTTTATTGCAAATTCCCCACAGAACTGCAGACATCTGGCATTTTTGCTGCCATTTTTTTCCAGGGATTGCAGCATTGGCACTGCAAGGCCAGGCCCTGATGCCAGTGATATTCTCGTGCCACCCTGCACCAAAGATAATGAGTTGTTCATCACCTTAGAAAGTCAGGAACTAAGTGACTAAGAAACCAAAGTGAAATTCGGACTGAGGTTTAAGCAGAATTTAGATCATGACTGAGCTGAGATCATGATCTGGGGCATGGCAACACCTACCCATATCCTAATGTGAATATTTCAGGGGGGTCTTACACCTCTTGCTGCAATACCAAGGTCTTTCACCCTTCAGAAATGCCTTTTGTGCAAAGTGTGTTCAGAGACACCTACCAGCACCGGGAACAGCAGTGGTGGTTGTTTTCTGTTTGTATTCACAGAGGAAGGAGGCAAAGACAATGTGAAAACATTAAGTCTAATGGTTAAAGCACAGGGCCAGGAAGAGAATTTGAGTTCTGCATTCCCTGGGGGATCACAAACACAGAGAAGCTGGTGAGGACATGGTTTGAGTTGAGGCCACCATGGAGAAAGAAAAGCAAGATCTATAGGACCCATGAGGCAGGAAAAACTTGTGGGAATTTGTAAGTTACTGAGTTCGGCCCCATGTTTTTTCAGGGCCTCTGTCATAAATCCCTTTCGGAAGGCACTAGGCTCCCTCTTAGAAGTGGTTTGGCTTCTTTGCCCATTGCTGTTCTCCAGCTATTGCGCATACAGAGGGCGTTACAGGTTCAGACGCTGCTCCTGGCAAGATCTCACAGACAGTTCAGCCTCCTCAGTTTTGAGATTACCGCCTTTAAATGAAACCTCTTCATCTCCCCTGCTACACCGTATAAGAGCAGACACCTTTCTCACGGTTGGGGGTTCTTTCACCTAAATAAACCAAGTTCATAAATGTCCTTGCCTATGTTTCCAGCTGAATCCATCTAGCGCAGCATTGACTAGTATCACTCCCAGATTTCCATGGAAAATCAAGTGCTTTAAGCAGTCTCACTTTCGCACATCCCTCCTGAGATAGCCTGCAACTCAATCTACTTTCGCCCTCCAGAAAGCCCAGAAGAAGGACAACCGCACCCCTCTTAGCCAAGGTGGGAGAGTCAGCTTCAAATGACAAGGGCGTAAGGAATTCTGCACAGGGCCTTGCTTATATGAGACAGAGGAGAGATTGCTGTGCTCATAACTATTCCCATGACCGGCAACATTTTGCCTCTCTCAATGAACATTATCTCTGCCCATTAAGATAGGACCTGCTTGGAGAAACTGTCAAAAAAGGCCTTTTTCAGCCCTATATTGTCACATTACAATCAGACCAGAATCCAGAATCTAAACTAAGGAGATTTTCACAGACCTTCCATCAGCAGTGGACTGGATGCTGACAGGGAGACCAAAGCATCATCTCCCTGGCTCCATCACTCATCCTTCTCCAGACTTCCCACCATACGCACATGCTGCTCCTACGATATCCATCCTTCCGAGACAGGAACTGTAGAATGCCAACAGACATCTCACTGGGCACCATCATGATTTCCAGAGCCGTCCTGCAATATACAACCTTCTTCCCTGCCACAGCTTGGCCACCATCCTCCTTCCGTATCCAGCCACCCACTGTTACCAAGCTCCTATGCATTTGGGAACATCCCATAACCTTCCTGCGTTCTACCTAAGCCCTCTCTAGCTCCACAAAGTGTCTCTTCTCCAGCATCTCCTGACCAAGTCCAACTTGTCTGTACTTTTCACACTTACCTGGCATTGCTCGCTGCTCCTGGTCCTCGGCAACTCTCATCTTTAGTCTATTCAGAGAGATGTCATAGCCCAGACACAACTCTCCTTGAGGATACCAAGGTCCTTTTGCAGCAGAACTTCAAAATCCTTGCTAAAATCTAACTTCACTCTGTCAGAGCAAAGCTAAAATCTTACTCTGCCTGCTCTGTGACAGAAAAACACAGAGGGATGTTAAAGAAACTAGAGCATGCAGAACCATGTCAGTAATTCATGCCAAAATAGTATTAAATAGAAAAGGAATTGGTGAGATGACATACGTCCATCTCTGACAGATATTTTTTACTTAGTTTTTTTTTATAATGCATAACAAGTTTCCATACATAGTTTATTTTACTAACATAAACCTGTAGTGTATTACAGAATTCCCATGCATTCATGCACCTGCACAGTGCTTCAGTGGGACTGTCTTGGCTACCTCCAAACTTGTTGCAAGGCGCTTGTTTTGTTTTTGCAACACATAAGAAATATTCTCATTTTATCAGCGTTACCTTTATGTTGAATAATTTATACTGCTGTTTTGTAGCATTTTCTTGAACCTCTGTGCACAAATGCACACACACAGACATCTACAGGTAGCTAGTCTCCTCTTCCTATCTCGACTATTGGTGCCTTGTGAGCTTTCTTGCTGCCCTCTTTCCCTTCCTGGGACCCTCTCTAGATGCTCATGCTGCCTTCTCTTAATGATGCCCATATCCCCATTTCCACACTCAGCCTGTCCTGGCCTCATGTGTCTTTGAATACTTGCCTTTTGTCATTCAGACATCAGCCAAAACCAACACAGCCCAGCTGAGCTCTTGCTCAGCTTCCCCATGGTTGTCCCCTTGGTACAACCAATTCCCTTGGTTGTAGAGCAGACCAACCTCTCTGCTCTGGGACTCAAGGCCTGACCTGGGTTCCCTCCTTGCTCAGCCCCAGAGGACTCCCCAAGTTTTGGTGTTTTCTCTGAGTTATGGCCTCACCTTTCCACCCACGACATCTCCTGGGCTGGCTCCCATGCTCCTCACCGCTGGCTCCCGCATCGCCACCGTTCTCTGGCGTTCGTGATGCTGCGGAGGCCAACTACGAGCCCTCAGCTCCTGCAAGAAGCAATCTCAGCAAGTACTGCTCAGCCTTGGCACGTGGTGGCACGTCACCCGGTGCTGCTGTCCCCCAGGCTGGCCAGGCAAGGCTGCAGGCAAACTCCGCTGTGCATTGTTGGCAATGAAGTCTGCAAAGGGAGACAGTGGCGCTCAGGAAGGTCATCGGTTTGGAACAGAAAGGCACGAAGCTGTTCTATAAATGGATGGGATATTTAGAGGAATAACGGCCTCCTGCCAGGCTTCTCTGGAGCGTACCCCTGTGAAAATCTGCCTTTCTTCTCCCATCTCATACGAGCAGAACTAGTGGAGCTGCCCCCCAGGGCCACTTGGAATAAGCCCAATCCCTGTGCAACCAGTCTGTCGCAAGCCCGGCTTGGAGTGCCGATGGCCGGGTGCGCTGTGTGAGATGCTCCAAGTTTCGAAGACCCTGCAGCAAGGTGGCCTAATCCTACTTGAATTTAGACACTTCTGTGCAGAAGCTGCAGTCTGGGAGGCGCCTTTGCTTTCAGCTGGCATTGAGGGTAGGAGAACGCGCTGTTTTTTTCCAGGTAGGTGGAAAAGTTGTATAAGGGATTTGCTCCCATTTTCTAAAGAAAACGACAGCCGTTTCTGAAAGAAAACCTCAATTGCCTCAGCTACTAGGTATTTTTCCAAAACATGCTCCATACCCCGGCCAAGAATCTGCACCTTCAGTGACTATACACACATTCCCTTGTCTGCCGGTGCTTGCAGTGCAGCCCTTCCAAGTACGCACTGCTCCTCCTGCAACTACACTGACCCAGGCTCTCTTTGCACATTTTTTCACCCTGCACATGTGCACCATACACATGCCTTGGTTTTAAGGAAATTCAAGTGTGTTTTCACATTTTTCCACAGGTTTCTCTTAACCTCTGCACTGGAAGCCCAAGCAGAACTGCAACCTCAAAGAGCCATCTCAGCCCCCTGTCCCAGGGGGACCTGAGCTTTGGACAGAGGGACAAATTTGGATTTGGGATGACTTGACTCAGCCTCGTCTTTCCTGCGCTTGTGCCAAGTTTTTAGTGATGGCCGTAGCTATGGATGGCAGTTAGGAGAGAACCAAAGCTTGAAAAAATGCCTGATTTTCACTTAAAGACAAAAGAGGATGACAAGAAATGAATTGATATTGATACTTCATAGGATGGAGTCTGGTGACTTTGCTCCTTTCTCCCTATCGAAGCAAATGCTGCCAGCAGGGTACTGCTCAACACATTACTCACACACGAACACTGGCAAGACAGGGACTAATATCAGATGTTTATAATGCAGAAATACAATAGATCACAGGGGCCTGGGAAAGCAAGAGAAAACAAAGGGCGAGAAAAAAATACCCCAGGGATGGCAGAATTTAGGCAGAATCCAGGGTCCTCGGATCCCGCGCCTGAAAAAACTGGCTCAGCTCTGCTGCATTTTGGAGAGCTGCCAATTAACACCAGCTGAGACACTGGCTTGTGCCTGGGTTTTATTTTTTTATTAATGCTTTTATTGTTTTCCTTTTTAAAAATAAGTTTAATCTAATTTCACTGCTAAATTATCATGTATGAAGGAAGTGAAGTTCAGTATTGTAGCCAATGTCCTTGAGCAAAAGGATAAATACAATGAGCTTTGATCTGCGGGAAGGATCATCTAAGCACACCAAACTGCTTGAAAAAAAAAAGTCTTTTTCACCCAGATTTGTATATTTTGTGGCAAGATGATTTTTCCTTTAAGCATTTCAGTTTGTTCTTGCAGCGAGTGTTTTTGGAAGAATATCAATATAAACATTTCATGAAAAGGTCACGAGTCACCGAACTGGTTTTAATAACTTTGCTTTTCCATCTAACTGGGGGTTTTATAGCTCTCGCTCCAATGGATCAGTGAAAAATTCAGACCTTCAAAATGTGGAGAAAGAAACCTAAATTGCTTCATTCAGCGAAACGCCACCAGATGGAAGAAGATCATGAATCCACAAATGTTCCCCCTGTCCCCTCGGTCTCTCCTCCAACTTCTCTTCGCTTGCACATAGCTCTTCTTGAGCAGTCCCGCTGTTTCTGGTGGGAAATGTCCGTGGCTCTGGAGTGATCTGAGCCTGGAAGTCCGTTTGCAGGACTCCTGCAGGGAAGGCGAGTGTTGCAGGAAGCCAGGGTGCGTGGGGTCAATTGCTCAGTGCTTGGGAGATGAAAAGAAACATTAAAAAATAAGAAAGCAAAGAAACTACAAAGATAGGCGCACTTGCAGAGACCGAGGGAGACCCTATCAGCTAGAAAAACAGGGCTGGGGCGCATAAATAACTCCAGTGCAGCAGTAGGAATTGAGGAGGGAAACTCTGTGCGGTCTCCAAAGAGGGATGGACAAGGACTGATGCCTGAAGCAAAGAAAGGAGACGTTTATGCTGGAAAGCAGGAGCTTGTTACAGTAGGAGAAATGGCTTATAGGGACACGAGTCCACTTTGGCAGCATCTAGGAAAGGTCCCAGAGGGGACACAGCACCTTCCTGGTCCCTCACACAAGGACCAAAGCAGGGCTTGGAGCGAAGATTGAAGCACTACAGAGAGGAACGGCCTGGTAAAACCCATCTGTGCCCTGGTCTCCAGGGGGAATCATGTCTAGGAAGGAGGAGCACAGGGCCAGGCTGTGAAACAAGGACTGAAATGTTCCTCAGAAACTCATCCCTTGATGGGCAGGAAGCATCTCCTGACCAGCCTGAGACTCCTTCTATCTTTGAGCCTAACATTTAACTTTAACTGCTCATTTTTACCAATGCTCAGTCCTGGATGGTCCCCTTTCTGCGTGGTTGCAAAACACACCCTTTCAGTGTCTTCTGCTAGCACCAAACCTCAGGTGATCCCAAATGGGATCCTACTCCGGTCTGTGTTCACTGTTCCTACCAAAGGGGACCAGGCGTCCC
This sequence comes from Microcambeva ribeirae, assembly GCA_035222435.1. NCBI lineage: Eukaryota > Metazoa > Chordata > Actinopteri > Siluriformes > Trichomycteridae > Microcambeva > Microcambeva ribeirae. The sequence goes on along the minus strand of JAYECN010151753.1, from coordinate 31,874 downwards.
TTGTTGTCCCAGGAGTTGAGCATTGGAACGACACTGGAACGCTGGAACAATTGCCCATCTGTTTTGGATATACCTCACCAGCTACAGGGCCTCCTCACCATCCAGCAGTGTACAAGGACCTGCGAGACACAATGAGAGTCTTGAGCTGCTCTGTGATGGAGGAACATTAGAGCATTCACATGGCACAAAAAAGAACAAAGAGAAGAGGCTGGGAGGTCTGGGTTGTTCAACCTGAAGAGATGGATACGGAGATGGATAATCAGGGCTCTAAGGGCCATCTTTAACTGCCTAATGTATAGATACGGAGAAGGTGGAGTTCAGACTTGTGCAGCAAAAGGTTGAGAAGCAGCAGGCATGAACTGCAGCAAATGACATTGTAGCTAGGAATAACGAAAGAATTCTTCACAGCAAAGGATGCTGAACACAGAAACTCCTCGGGAGGTGGGGAATCTCCATCCCTGGACACAGTCAAAACTTGACTGAAGAAGGCTCCAAGCAATCCATTCAAATTTGGTCCTGATTTCAGTGGGGGATTGGACCAGGGCCTGACTTTTAGTTTGCGCTCTGCTGAAGTGGGGTGGCAGAACTACTTGTCACCATGAAGAGTTGGGGCTCTGCAAGCATAACGCACTCCATGTGTGAGCCCAGTGCTGTTGATAGCGTCGCTTTGATGGCGGCGGACCAGATTATGCCTGCAAATAAATATGGGCACAAAATCAGAGGCTGAGCCTTTATGCTGCATTTCTTCTTTTTTTTTTGCAAGCTCCTTTTCTTTGTTAGAGAGGACAAAAATAATCTCTATTTTATCCTGTGTGAAAAAAAGGAGGATAACGCTAATAAATTGGGAACATTAAAGGGAGCCAGGAATAGCCGCTGCCCCTGGAGGCTGGGGAAGCAGCTTTGGTTTCACAGGTTTTTCTAGTTATTGCAGTGTTAGAGTGGAAACATGTGTGGTGCGAATAAAAATGCGAAGCATCCACTGTAGCGTGCTGTTGCTCTGGCAACCGCAGGGAATATGGAAGAGGGGGGATCATGCAGGGCTCTGGCTGTAAAAGGGAACTCGAGCGCTCCGGGGTCCTTTGATCTGCGAGCCTGCAGTTTTGATTGATGGCCTCGCAATTCATTTCCTTGTCAAAGTGACATAATGTTCTTGGAACTCGGCGGACTTTTTAAGAACTAAAAGATGTTCCCGCAGATGCCCCCTCCTCCACCCGTCCGCAAGAAGGGGGCAGAAGCAGAGAAGGGTGTCGGGGACGGGGTCTGGTCGTGCCCAGTCCGCGAGGGGCTGCACATCGCGGGTGATGCTCTGGGTTAGACACTCTTCGGCCTCGCAGGGAAGCAGAGGCAGCTGCTCCCGGTCCCTGTTCGCAGGCTCAGGGCCATGGGGTGGGATGGAGCCCGGCCCAATGCAGCCGTGGGGCTTCGGGACACCCCGCACATGGGTGCCCAGCACCACCCCGTGTGCGGGTGCGGACGGCCAGCTTGTTCCGGTTAATTTTCCCTCCGTGGAATTTTACATGTGAAAGTTTATTTTTCTTCTTTTTTCTTCCTTTTTTTTTTTTTTTCCATCTGGCCATCAAAGGAGCAAAACGCCATGTTCCGAGTCCCGCTGCCAAGAGCCTCTCCGCTCTCCCCACGAGCCGAATAATTCCCACTGCAGCAGCCTCCCGCCCAGCCCTGCTGCCGCATGAGCCCGGGCCCAAGAGGAAGCTGCGTGCGAGAAGGTCCCGCCGAGGATCGGAGCCCTTCCCTGGTCACCATCGCTAGCCGAGATACTTGTGCAGCCTTATCCGGGCGCTGCCTTTTGTTGTGACCCTGCTCTGGCTTTTGCACCGGTCCCAGTGTTGTTCGGCACTTCTGGAGCAAGCCAGAGCGGATTTGTGCCCTAGGATCTGCCCAGGATAAAGTGCAGAGGTGCATCCTTGCTAGTGATAAAAGCCCATCACAAGCCCGTGCTCTTCCTATTTACTCCTGCTTTCTCCTCCAAAGGATCCAGCTGCTTTGCAAAGGCCACACAATGATTTACAGATATGAAGCCGTTCTGAAAGGGCACCAGAAAGGATCAGGACAGTGGGGGACAGATGTGCTGTGACCAGCAGATAACTGAACACGCATTCCCACGCTGCTGTGATGCAAAGGGGACAAACACATTCTTTGCAGGTAACTAACCACTTTGGGAGAAGGGAGAGAGAGCCCTTTGCCGGAGGAACCCATCGGAGCAGGGAGTTGTCCCTCCTTGACGAGCAAGGTGACCACTGGTCTTCATATCTTCAACAAACCCTTCTGGGACCTGCTCATCTGCTCGCACATGGGGCCTTTTGTTTGTCCCTTGCTCCAAGTGACGCTACCCAAAAGGGTTTGTACCCACCGTCTTTGTAGCATTCAGGTAGTTGTGGTTACAGCAGTTGTTCTGCATCTGGGGAGCAAACCAGGTTCTTACGGATGCTGGGCCATCAGAACCGCATAGTCAAGGCAGCTGGATCTTGGAGAAAGCAGCTTCGCCAGGTATATCCCAGGCAGATCTGATCAGGAAGGGTAATGTTTTTTCTCCAGCAATCATACCCGAGCCCATGCACGGTGACACGGATGAAAAAGACTCAAGGATAATGTCTGCTGAAGCAAGAAACCCCCCTTTCTTTCCAGGCCCAAGCACTGGTTGCTGCTATACATGGCAGTCTGTACAGCATGTTAAGTCTTAGGTGCCCAAACCTGCAGAGTCACACAGGCTGATAACAAGACCTCCCTCCTTGTGTCTAGATGGAAGGGGGCAGTTACCCCTTTCCAGCGCTGTACGAAAGCTTCTTTCATCACTTCTTTCATTCCCGCCTTTAATTTCTTGCCCGGAGTTTTAGAGGCAGGTAGAGAAGCCGTGCAGGAGGTGCCCATCCCTGCCTGCTTATTGCAGCTCCTCTGCTCCGTAGTGCTGGACCCAGCACTGGCTCCAGATGTGCAAACCTCTGTCCTCCGCTCTGCGCGCTTGGCCCTGCACGGCAGGAGCCAACTGCTCGCGTTTCAGCAGCAACAGGGACCGCGTGGTGGCTGATGACAACTTTCTCCTGGCTTCCTCCAGCTGAAGACACAGAGACTGGTGCCTTGCAGGTCTGGATGATTAATGGGGAGCTGTGATATCACATATCTGTCTGATACCATGTCCCACGCAATGGGGAGGAAACAAGACATGCTGCAGGTACATTGCAAGCGAGGGCTTGAACAGGAGATCTCTGGTGCTCTCCGGGATCCACTTGGACCTGGGCTTGAACCAGGAACCCCTGGCTGGGAGGTCAGTGACTCACCATCAAGAGGAGCAAGGACCTTGACTTGCTGTGGCTGGGTTCGTGGCAAACCGACTTCCAGCACGGTGTGCGTCAGCTCAGCTCATCCTGCAGTGAGTCACGTCCGGACACGAGACCCTGCGTGGTGAACACTGCCAGCCCGATCTGCTGGAAGGAGAACACGCAGGGTCTTCTTTTGCTTTTAGGGAGTTTCATGGCTTAGTGCTGTCTGAAAGCGTAAATGCTGCACAACCCCACCCTGCTCCAGGCCCGTTTTCCTCCTAGGAGAGGCATTCAAAGGCTCCTCTTGCTGGTATGGACCCCACAGATGTGGAGTTCCCAAACTGTGGAAACTCACAAGAGGTAATAGCGACTCTTATGTTTACAGACTACCTTTTATCATACAATGGGCATCCCTGGGCTCCCCACCAGACCATTTCTGTCTTCTGCTGGACCTCAGGATCTCTGCTTTCATGGATTGTGCTTGAACAGTTCTGCTTTGGGCTCAGATCTTCTAGAATTCAACTTCTGGACAACTCTTGCAGCTGTAACTTATCTCTCTACTTACCCAGCTTTCTATTCTACCCTTCTCTTTAAAACTTTTTTCATCTGGTTAGCACGTTATTGGCCATCCATTCTGCCATCTAGCTAGCAAGGTGTCCATCCCCTCTGTTAATTTAAACATTATCCTGAAATCCAAACAAAGAGTAAAAAACCCAGCTGTCTCTCCCTTCTCCCCCAGTGCACTGGATTTGGTCTCCTGCTTTAAAAGGAATTTGGCTGAGGCAAAAACATGTTTTGTGTGTGCAGTCACCTTTGAGTGTGCACAGCACTTGAGAGGATACAGTAAGAGCGGTCTCGACCTCCCTGTGCCCCTGTGCAGAGAGCCGTGGGATCCTTTAACCTCCCTTCAAGCATTTGTGGGAAGGAGAATTTCAAAAGTGCTCATAGCAACAGGGGAAACATTTACGGTAGGTTTTGTCTCGACTGTGAGAGAAAGCATTTCTGGAAGAACTTGTGCAATAAAGGGCTAGAAGGACAGAAGTTGGAGCTGCGCTGTGCCCCTGCCTGTGAGCCCATCCACCACAGAGGAGATGCATCACTTATTATTACTGCTAAGTAGAGACCAAACTGCCTTGCTTTCTTGTTTTCCTGTTCGCAGCAAATCTATCAGAAAGCTGCTCCCAAGTGGGTGGGAGATTCACATTCAAGAGCTGGGAGGGTGTGAAAACAATGGAGGAATCTGTATTTCTTCTGGAGAGCAACCCAAACTGGGCCAAACCCACCCCAGCAAGCCAAAAAGGAAGACACCAGCAATCCCACACGTTTTAGAACAGCTTTCCTCAGGATATTATCTGAATGACACAAAGCCTCCTAGCACAAGAAGGCCGCAAATGCACAGAGCAGGCAGGCAGGCAGATGATACAGATGATGTACAGTCCCAAGAACGCCAAGTTATTTTTATATGAGCAACTCTGGAAGTATTTGAAGCTGACTCAGTTTTCTGCATCTCCTCCCTTGGAGCCATGGGCCAAGCTGGAGGTATGCCCATTCAGGAGAGAGGAAAAAGGGGTCTCAGAAGAGCCAGCGTGTCCTCAGCCTCCTTCCTCTGCGTCACAAAATGTTTTGAAATGCCAAGGTACAGAGCTGGGACGATGCTGCATGACCAGTTGGGTCGGGCTGGTTAAACCAGCCGCGTCGTACAGAGTGTCCAAGGAAGGTTCCACAGTATTTTCAGACACTGCAACCATGTCATCTCAACGCACCCACTGGTTGCATTGCCGCTGCCTGTGCTAGGAGCATTCTTGCACCTCAGCCAAGCCCACACGGTTCCTGCCCACACACAGCTGGGTCCTCTCCTCACGGCGCTGCGTGAGAGCCCTCGCTTGTGCTCCCCACCAGCACATCGGAGCAAATTAGCTGCTCACGTTTATAGCCTGGTGGCCTTCTATGGCTCCCACATGGCTCGTACTGGGCAGCCCATTTAGAGTGCAGTTGTGCACACCTTCTTCGCACAGTCTTGGAGGGGATGGGATGGGATGGGACGGGACGGGACGGGACAAGGCGGGCTCTCTCTTGCCCCAGACTCAAGACACACTAATATCACTCCCCATCACCCCGTTCCTTGACCTGCAATTGACAAAGCCACAGAGGACCAGAAAGATGCTAGAAGGGGAGGGATCTTGTTTGGAGGAGAGGGCCGGTGCACTGGAAAAGGAGGTAGGAGCTTATTGAGCACTAGTGCCCTTCCTGGCATCACTGACGCTTTGCTGCCAACAAGAACCAACCTCCACCACTGCAGTCTATATGAAACATATTTGCTTTCCTCACAGCAGAGTTCTAGGCAAAAATCAGGCCCTTCAAGCCTGAAGATCCTCCCAAAAACCCTTAAAGCAGAGAGTAACATCTCTTTGTCTCCATTGTGGAGAACTCTAGAAAGAAACTCTTTTAACCATCCAGACCTGAAGAGGCTTTCCAAAGCTCAAAACCAACAGAGGAAGTCTTGCTAAACAAAATATAGGGTTGCAGATCCCAAAATATCCCCTATGAGCCAGGCATGGCACTCATGGTCTGTCTAGTTGGAGGATTCCAAAGTCCTGCAAGATCCAAGCAGGACTCCAGCCCTGGCTGGGATCAGTCCCAATTCCTTCAGGATCTCCAGCGCCACAAGGTATGGACAGCTGGAGGGGTGGCCTCAACCTGGTCATGAAGAACATGAACAAATCCAAAGATCCAAACCTGTGCTCCTCCATGCCAACACCCAACCTCACCGCGTCCTCAAAAGAGAATCCAGGGTCTATGGAACACAGAACACAGCAGATAGGGAGATTAAACAGAGACTCAGGATCACAATCCCTGAGCATTGTGGTTTTTTGCTGTGCTTCTAGACATTCCTTTGGTGCCCCAAGGACTCCCCAAAGCAATGATGGACCCTTGGTCTCCGTGGTACTTTCTGAGCCAGCCCACCAACATCCAGCCCCACTGAAGTGCCTGCAGCACTGGGATGGTCTCTGTGCCCTGGCCTGACTTTGCACAGTGTTTGGGTCCTCCTCAGGCCTTTCCTCGGAGGTGCAAGTTCCTCAGGGAATGGGGTTGTATCTCCCACAGTGATCCTGTCTCCAGCTGTCCTCATGGGGCAATATCTCCCCACCTGCCTGCGCCTTCTTTCTGGGTTCAGACCCAACCCTCTGCTCTCTGTGACTGGGCAGGATGAAGAAGATTTGCAAGAGCCTCTCCAAGCTTTGCTCCAAATCTTGCACTACCCATTTGGATACCTCCGTTCATCTCCCGGAGGAAAGAAGGATTTTCTCCCGTGCTGCTTTCCATCCTCTCCTCCCTCCTGGGCCCACAGCAGACACCACTCCCAGCACCAGCAGCACATGTGGGAGGGCCCTGCAAGGCTTCAAAGCCCTGTCTGGGGAGAGACGAAAGGCCGGTTAAACTCCTGGCTGAAGATGAAAGGAAACTATCCCGTCCGCGGCTGGAATGAGTTGCTAGTGCTTTGGAGTCGGGTTTGAGGCCCATTTCCTGAGCGCCATGGCAGGAGCTTTCATTCGCAGAGGGACTTTGCTAACTAGCCATGGGGCACTGGGCCGTAGCGATAGCAGATGTCTGAGCTGTCCGTGGCCCTTCAGCACGTTGCCGTGCCCAAGGACACATGGTGTAACCCAGAGTGCCCTGAGACGATGCCAGGCTCTGCAGGACGGGCAGCCCGGGTGCTGGAGCAGCAGAGGCTCTTGCTCACACCCTCTGTATCTCTGCAGGGGACGACTTCTAATACCGTTGAGGGGGACACCTGGCTACCTTTTTGGGGGTGACCGTAGCTACGAGGAAGGATGGGTCATCTAGCTGGAACTAGCAGCATGACCGGGGTGGAGGCACAGGGCAGAGCACAGCGAGTACAGCCTTGCACAAAGGGGAGATTTTGGGTCCTGCGCCAGGCGCAGATATACAGCCCAGGGCTGAGGAGCGGCTGGCTGGGCGGATGCGAGCGACAGATTTTACTCATTTTGTCAAAGGAAATTCTATTCCGATTAAAACCTGTTTGATCTCGATGGAGGAGGGGGGCAGGGTGGGGGTAGGATTGGGTTTCTCTCCAATTGTTGGGCTTTATTGGGCTAATGTATCAGCTAAAAGCTTCCAAACAAGATTTAAAGGAGGGAAAGGCAAGGGCATGAGCTGCAAAATCTGGAGATGACTTCAAGGAGTTTATTAAAAAAAGGGGATGCATTTCACAGCAGGGATCAGGAAGGGATCAAGCCACAACCATGTGCACATGCACCCTGCAGAGGCAGGTACCCGCTGATGCCCTCACCCACTGCATGCCAGGGCCGTTCCCTCTCCCCCAGGATGCCCTATCCTGAATCTCCTCCCACCTTGTGCTCATACCTGACCACAGCTCAACAAACGTGCTGAGAAGTTGTTGCCTGGCATCATACCCAAGCTGAGCTAGAAGGGCATCATATCAGAGCTGAGCTAGGGCTCAGTATGTATAGGCAATTAATATCACAAGAGTCTACAAGGGCGTATTAAGCTGCACGGTGGCCTGAGGTCACACAGGGGGGTCCGAAAGGGAGCTCTGAAGATGCCTGGAGGTAGCATAGGGAGAGCTGCAATTTTGGAGGAGTTTTCTTCCTGGAGGGTGAAAGAAAAGGGCCCATCTACAGGCAATAGAGAGCAGGGAGTCTCCTCGAAGCTGGGGCAGCCCCCCGCACTCGAGCCCCATGCTGCTACCCTCACCTTTGGGTGCATGCAAGCACCACAAGCTCAAGAGGCCCTTGAGTTGGGCCCTCTGCCTCAGAGGGGACCAAGAACACATGGCAACTTGCTGGAGAAAAAATGACGGAGTTAGCAAATATTTGGAAACTGTGGATCAATGACAGAGCTAAGCACACAGTCCTGGGCAGAGAAGCTTGCCCAAGGCGGTGGAAAAATGAGGGATGATACAGAAGAAGTTCTACCTTTAAGAGGCACATCCTGGGGCCTTGGCTCTGCAAGGGAAGACTGCTGGCCTGCGCGCGGAGGTTGGCCACAAAGACGGTCAAACCACGTGCCTCTGGCAAGCAGATCACACCCTGACGAATCCAGTTACGTTCACTCCCAAACCACTTAAAATTCACATGGAGCAATTCTGGCTGCCATAAAGGTCAAGTCATGGAAAATGCAGCTGAGAGGACTTTGAGAGGTCAACCGGTGCCTCCCTCTGTCCCCAGGCTAGGTTAGCTGCACCTCTACATCTGCAAATGTCCTCAGCTCAGGTTGTCCTGTCTGCAAAGGGAACAGCGCGCTCTGTCCGGGCCATCCACGCCAACAGCTCGTTGCCCTCACCAGTCCTTCCTAAGACCTGGCTTGTATCTTCACTACGATTTGAACCTTCGAGTTCTCATCCCATCTGGACTGCACGAGAAGAGCAGATTGTTCCTTCCCTTTTTAAATCAGCCTTTTATGCCCCCTTCAAAGACCACGGCCGGGGCTTCTCTGAAAGTCTCCTTCTTCAGCCCAATCAACAAAAACGTTTTGGGGCTCACTGTTAGCTGCGGTTCTTTGGACAGGCCACCACCCCTGTTCCTCTCCACAGGTTTCTCCACGCTGTCAGCACAGCTGACCACTGTAACGCGGTGGATGCAGCCGCCTTAAGTCAAACACTGAAGAATGAAAAATGAACTTGTGAAGGGGAAGGTCACGTGGGTGAGAAAGTCCTAAAGGAAGAGAAACTACCTCAGTGCCTTGCTATGACTGGGTTTGCATAGGCTGGACTCCTTTCCTTGTAGCTGACCATCTGAACGTCCAGGGTGGTTTTTGCAAGGGTTGATTCCTCCTCATCAACAGATGGAAGTTCTCCAGCTCTTTAAGTTCTCCTCAAACACTTGTAATCAAAGGTTTCCTCCAAGCTGTAATAGAAAAGGGAATGTGACACAGAGTATTGCAGGGTGGTTTTGTTTTGTTTTGTTTTCTAGTGGAACTAGGAAGTTCTTATCTATGTTCTGATTTTTCCTCATTTAATAGCTCAAAGTGAAGCTAATCTCACAGTCGCATTCCAAGAAACTGGGGGAAAAAAATCCTATGATGGAAATAAATTCATGGCAGAGCAATTCATTGCAGAGTTAAACTGCTGGGCACCGTGTGACATAAAGTCCAAGAGTTCCAGTTTCAGCAGACCTTGATCTTACACATGCAATCAAAACAGCCAGAATTAGCCGAGCAAATACAGAACACCAGGAATTTTGCTAGGGCTAGAAACACACCTGCTTTGGGGCACTGGTCAAACCTCTCATCAGAATTTGGGAGGGTCCCCACTGCAGACCCTTGTCCTACCTTACAGCACAGATAGATTGGCCTCCACTGCACAGAGATATTTGCCCAGCTCTAGTCCAGTGCTCTGCTGTGCACCTTGGCTGGACACGTATATGTGCTTCTTCTTCCTTTTTGCACACACAAATGCTGTCTTTTCCCACTCGGTTCTTCACATTTAATTAATATCAGAGATACACGAAGCCCCATCTCCTCCATTCTTGGTGTGTGGGCTAATTATAGGCTGCTGGAGAGATGAAGGGAGTTTTCATCCTCCCTTGGGATGAAACCAGAAAGCTTTGCACAACGCAAGCATGTGCCCATACACATGACAATACGTATATGTCAAACATGAGCCGGGGCACCTTTTCTAAAAATAGAGCTCCTCTTTCCATGTCTGATCCTGGCTCCCACTGCCATCCACCCCTGCAAGGAACACACATGCTCTGCATGGAGATTGTCCTGTCACGAGTGTCTGCTTAGGGTAAATTGTCCATGAATTGTCCATTTCCTCCTAGCAGAAAATGGTCCTGTCCCATCTCCTTCCTCCTGCTGGCAGCCCATAGGTCAGGCTGAGTTAGACCTAGAAATTCCATTGGAAAGTTCTTTAGACATACACGTAAAAAAAGAGGGGGAAAAAAATACATCCCTGTAGAGCAGATGGGATAGAGTTTAAAGATAATTTAGACATACTCCCCAAATACTCCACAATTCAGCAGGGACACAGGAAGGGCGGATAATGAAAAGGAGTTTATGGAGTGAGCACCTTTGAGCTGCAGGCAAATGGCCATAAGTTTTCTGCGCTCAAGCACGGCGTAGTAGCCACAGTCTATAATAAATAACATGAGCTGGTGGAATATAAAACCAACTGAACAGAGACAGTAAATGCGGAGCTTTTGTTGTCAGAAGGGCAAGAAAGGCAGTAAATGTGACCTCAGCAGCATGCAGGGCTTGGAAGAAATCTGGAAAGCAAAAATTATCAAAGATATGGAGATAATTGGATAAAAATGGTTTAGAACAAACTCACCTTGGACTAACTTGATAATTGTCTTTGATCAAAAATTATTTTCTGAACAAAGGCCGTGCAGTAGATTTCCTCTGTCTGGACTTTATTAACACACTTGATAAATTGCTCCATAGGAACTTATTAGCTAAACTGAAGAAAAGGGGGTTTTGAAATAAAGAAGGAACTAGCTAAAAAGAAGACAATGGGCTCTACTGGGAGAGGAACTGCCAGCTAGAGTCCCTCAAGGATTTGTTGGGATCGGTCATATTTAGTGTTTCCATTCCCCTAAAAAGCAGGAGGGAGGCAACAGAAATTTGCTAATAATACAAAGTGAAGCAGCACTGGCAACAGAGAATAGGATCTGAATATCTCATTGGAAGACCTAGATGGATTAGAGGATTAAATTAATAAAAAGTGCAACGAAATCAAGCAACACAGGGTCCAAATTTGTCATTAGGAGATACAAACCTCTTTTCTACCAGGTCTTACTGCCACCCTTGGAGCTTGCAATCTAGGCACCTAATTTTTCCAAAGCTCCTTTCTGAGTAAAGCTGTCTCCCAAAAAGAATTTTTTCCTTGCAAGAAACGGCTCTCGGATATTCTGAATAAATATCACTGTCCTGTGACTTGTTAGTGTTGGAGGGAACGTACTCAAATCCCATATGCTGGAATAAGCAAGACCACTAAACACACAAAGATGCACAAAACCAGTGTGGCCAGACACTGCCCAAGGTAGATCATCAGAGATCCCCAAGGCTCGTAGTTCTCTCAACTGCCTTGAGAAACCAAACTATCTTTGAACTATCTTTGAACTTAGCCCTGCTCTGAGAAGGAGGTTGGAGTAGAGGCTCGCAGAGATTCCTTCCAACCTAAATTTTCCTATGGCTGCATGATTTGAATTCAAGCAGCCACTGATTTTGTTTTCTTCATGAGGATGAATCTACAGTCACTGTGATCAGTTCTTGACGGTCCACTTTGGGGAAAGGTTGTCTCCTATATCCAGCTGGGATCTCTTCCTTTCAACTTATGCCTGTCTCTTCTCACCCTCCCACCTGCACTGCTGTAATGAGGTTGGTTCCGTCTTTTTAACAACCTTCTCCTAGACGCTGGAAGATTTCTTTTTGTTTTCTGAATCTTTCCCTTACCCAGGCTGAACAAGCCCCATTCCTTGGCCTCTCCTCATAGAGCAGGTGCTCCAGGCCTCGACCATCTTGCCCGGCCTCCAATGAACTTCGTTCACATCATCATCGCATTGGTTTTTTTGTATTGGGGGACTCAAAAAACAGGGCACAGTGTTCTAGATACAATCTTAGAGATATTTGCTTTTTCTAGGCATCTGGAAGAAGCCTAATACCACATCCTTTCTTACCCAGCCATCAAAACCATTTCGTGAAATCCTACTGTGTTCTGACACAGGAACCAGTTACTTCTATCAGGCGGCTTTACCAGGGCACGGGGACCCAGGGTCTACTGGACCGCATGTACGAGCCCAACCAGGGCTACAATTGCACTGGACTCCACTAGAGAACCAAACATAAACAGTTTTTCCTTGGTCCTGAGCCATGAGATTCCCAGCACCCTCAGGCTCCTCTCTCATTTATTTTGGCATTTATTCTTATTTATTCAGCAAATAGCTGTTTGCAGCACCAGATCAGACTGGTCCCACTGTGTGCTGATCCACAAGGAAACGTTTTTCTAAGGAAACACCAGGCCCTGCAGTCACTACTTTGGTCTTTTCAACTTCTCACCAGGTGAGCATGAGAAATCACCATTGGCCACCAGCCATGGCTTGGGCTGCTGTGGCCCAGGGCAACCTGATCCAAACGGACACGTTCATGCTGCTCAGGACTGGCAGCAGGAACATTATTCAAAGCAAACAGGTGCCTCATGTCAAGAACGTGGACGCTCCTGCTGAGTGAGTCTTCTGCAAGGTTGGAAGACGAGAGTTATGATTTGGAAAGGAGGAAGGGCACGTATTGGCCTGGTGGGCTTTGGGATGCAGACAAATGCGGTGTATGGCTGTGGTATGCACAGCGGATGGGAACAGGGAAGACAGTGCATCCATTGAGAGGCAGCTTTAGCACCGATCCACTTGCTGCCCTGGAAAACGGGCATGCCTCAAATCAACGGGAGGACCAAATTTAGCGGGTTTGGATAACGGTGATGAGTTTGGTTTCTGCAAGGATTTTGACTTAACTCTCTGTTACAAATCAGCAGCGTGAAGAATCTTCTTAGAGTACATTAGATTATAATTTTCAGAAAGATGTTTCAGAAAACAACTATAAAGAAAAGTCATCATCACCCGAAGAGCAATTGCAAAGAGGTTCGCTTGGGGTTGGTTTTTGACCCTTTTTGGGTCAGGTTTTGACCCTCTTTGGGTCAACCCAAAACTCTTGTATGCCCCAGATAATAAAGTTTGCAAAAAGGTAAATATAGCTGGTAAACAGGGGAATAGAATGACACAACGAGGAATGGGATAACATGACAATATTTTGAACTAGTGCAATTCACGTGGCAGCAGAAGACATTTCTACTCCTGACATCATGGGTTCTGCAGACCTCTAGAGAAAATATCTGAAGAGCACAGTCTGCTCCTTCGACAAGCAAGGCAGATGTAAAGGGGGTTGTGTCTGTATGTCTGGATGGATGGAGCCCACTCTGAGTGGTCTGTCTTGGTGTGGTTCCCACTCTGCTCAAAGGACGTGCAGAGGGAACTGCAAAAATAAGATAAGCTCCAGAAATTCCAAGTAGCTTTGCCTTAGCTCAGTGGTGAGCAGGCAGGGTCCCTCCAGGGAACCTTGAAGACGATAAAGAAGGATCTTTCTGAAAACAACTCACTCCAGTCAAAGCAGAGGCTGATGCCCGTCTCCAGCATTATGCCTTAGAGTTGACCCGAGAGGGACAGAGCTCCTTCGAAGATCCCTTTATCAAAGCTTGGCACAAGAATTTGAACCCAGCAGCCTCCAAATGTCCTCCCTTGTGTCTTCTGTTAGCTGACCTTGGCAGAGTCATACAAAAATTTTGTTTTGTTTTTCAGGAGACTTCCCATGTTTTTGTCTTTGAAATACTGCCCCTCTTAAGGCACAAGATGGATGTGATCTGGGAAGGTGCCAGCCTTGCACCGAAAGAACATAAACTGCTCTGGATGAAAGAGCTGGACAGTCTCCATGAACAAAGGCAAGACTGGAGAAAGAGAAGATTTCCAAGGTCCTGGCGTCACCATCTCTGCCTGAACACTTGGGCGGCAGAGATGCTCTACAAGGTGCTTCAACCGAGACTTCTGCGGCTGCTGCAGAGCAGAAGGAGCCTTTAGCTCCTTGCAGCAGTGCAGAGCTCTCTTGGCCGTGCAAACACCGAAGGGAGGGCTGAATAAAAGGGGACACCCCCATGTGCAATGCTGCATGAGCTGCACGTTCAGGTCATCTCCAAGTGACTCCACCTTCTAGGCACTGCGGAGGTTGGGGGAAAATCCTTGCTGTATGGGATGGTTCTACCTTTGGAGCCCTCAACTCTTCAAACTAGGTACCCATTTGGAAGATTTTTAAGGTAACTAATCCCAGAATAAGCTTTTTCCCCCAAAGCCTTTAAACCGCTAAACTGTGTCAAAGAACTGTGGGCTGGCAGACTCGTCCCGGGACCGCGTTGGCTCAGTGCAAAGCAAAATGTTTTCAGCTACGTCAGGCATAGAGTAAACAGGATCTGGTGGAAGCCCTCACAGTCCAAACACTTATAGGAGGAGGGGAAGGGCATCCGTTTCATTGTTCACCTCTGCTGTGTTTTATTCTGTAATGATTATTCCAGTTTGTTCTTGGCTTTCTAGATAATTTTTTTTCCCCACTCCTTTCTTTTCTTTACATTTTTATTTTCGATTCAGGAGGAAGACAAGCAACAACACCCCCACCCCACCTCCACCTGTCCTCAGGAAGGAGCTGCCAGCCCAGCTCAGCTCCAGACCTGCAGAATGGGCCATCCCAGGAAAGGACGAGGGGCCTCCAAGAAGGCACAGCCGGTGCCAAACTATTAAGTAAACAAGGACCTCTTTCCTCCGCAGAGGTGCTGGGACTGCCTGATAACCTCTTTGCAAAGCTGCCTTTCCTGCAGTTTGGCTCCTTTTGGCTGCACTCCACAAATATTGTCTCAGATGCTCTTCCTAGATATTCTACTTAAACCCAAAAATTTACAGCTTTTTTTTTTTTTTTTTTAATATTGGAACCATATTGAACCATTTTGCTTCCTTGGTTCTGCTCCAAGCTAAAAGATGTCCTAAAAATAACTATTCCCAGTTCTGCGTGTGATGCTCAACCCCCCCCCTCAGATCATGGCCGTCTCCCAGCTCCGTCTGGGCTCCACTTAGCTTAGCCCAACACAAAATCTGCTCAGCTGGGGACTTTTAATCCCTCTGCTAATTTTTACGAAAACCCACCTCTGCCTGCTGGCTTGTGAGAAACACGGGCAGGACTGCGAATCCCCTTGGAAGCAGCATCGCTCTGGCAGGATTTGGTGCTCCCCAGAGCTATCAGCTTTCTCACTGCGCTGCAGCAAAACGTCCCATCAAACGGGGACGAGATTCTTCTGCAGAGGCTCCTCTTTGCCATGCTACCCCTGGGCAGGTTGTTGTATCTTCTCTACGCACTCCGGAGCCTCGAGGCTGCAGGAATTGAAGGCTCCCCATTCCCCAGCCCCTCCAAGGGCTGCCTGGGGTGTGCAGGGAAGGCAGCTCCCATGGCTTCGTGAGGAACGTGGTGATGCAGGAGCAGGGATGGGGCTGCATGCAGGGCTATGCACTGACAGACCTGGCCGTTGGCCCTGCTGTGCGGAGAGGCTGAGACAAATCGCTCCAAAGATCCTTTCTAGACTAATTTTGTGCTTCTACCCCCACCTTGTCCATGTCAAGTAGCCACATCCAGGGCTATTCCATCCCTACTACCTGCTGGACGTTCAGTGCTGTGCTGACCCACCATCTCCAGCTCCATCCCTATGTAACGCGTCCAAGATGGGACAGCCCATCTTGCCACAGCCAGTGTTACCCTGCAACCATCACATCGCCCATACCTTGCACCTCCGTCACTCTGCTGTGCTGTCCTCGCCCACCTACACTGCAGACTGGCACCTATCAAGTCCAGCACTTACTCTGTTCGGCGCCAGCTGGCCCACGTTGGCCTTCAGCTCTCTCCAGCTCTCGGGTTGGGACGTTGCGTGCAAGGACCGCAGCTATTAAAATGGTATTTGGGGGATTTTTACAAGCAACAGCCAGTAAACAAGGAGCAAATATGTGCTGAGTCGACGCTCTCCCCGCAGAGCCGACCAGCCCTGCCACTGCTGCAAGGTTTTGGTGCTCTGCAGAGCGGCGCCTTGCCATGCGGCTGAGGCCCAGGAGGCCTTTCGTGGTAGGACATGCTCAGTGCGAGGGGCATCACTTGCCTTTGGGCTGCTTTGTGCTGCAGGCAGATCCCCCTTCTCCGGCACCTGCACCTCTGGCAAGTGGAGGTTCAGCCAAGTGGCAGTGGATGATCCAGTGTGGCACCATCAGCTCATGGTGGCACAGTCACCAGGGGATGAGTGGACATCCCTGAGGGACACCAGCCCCTGGGCAGGGGGCCTGGGGGACACATTGTCCCTCCTGCCCCAGCGCACATGACTGGGCTCTCCCAGCACCAGCCTTGACTGCCCAGCCACGTTTGGGTCCTCCCTTGGCCACCTTGAGGATGGCTGGAGGTCCCTTTTCCCCAGCTGTAGGGAGGTCTTGGACACCCCTAGGAACAGCTCCAGGAACCCACTAGAGTGAACACGGCCAAGGTTTGAGGCCAACAGAGCAAGGTGAGCGTCACCCTGCCCAGCAGGCATCAGGCTCCCGCTCTCCAGACCTACCTCCAGCAGCCCCGGCGGGGCTCAGCCGCGGCAGCCTCCACGTCTGGCGGGGCTGCAACGCTCCAAGTCTTTGAAATGCCGCTTCCGGCCTCCCCACATCTTGAAAGCAGATTGCTAAAATGCAAAAAATCTGTTGTTTTTGTTAATGGTGCTTTGAATGTTTTCAAGTGCTGCTCAGGCAGGAAGATGGGATCAGGGCAGCCGACGTGGACAAACAAGGGACCATCTACGAGCTGGCTGCGAGGGCGCCAAGCTGCTGGGGACATGCGCTCACAGTGTGACAAAGACCTGACCAGAGCTGGGCTCATGGCACGTTGCTTCCAACACCAAAAGTCCTCTGCAAGCCACAGTTTGCATGCCGAACCCATCAGACATTGCCCAACTTTTGAAGGCTTCCTTCTGCAGCCAAGTGCCAAATGACACGCATGCCGCTGCAGCTCCAGTTACGTGAAAACTGGGCAATTCCATGGAAATCATCCCGTTATGTGGTCAAGTGGTCAACTGGACACATGACTGGACTCAGCTTGGGGCTTACATGGAGTTAGGGCTGGACTAGAGCAGGCCTTGGGAAGCACCGCGTTCCCATGATCCCTCCAAATTATAACAGGACTGCAAAGGAAACAGGATTTTGCTGTCTGGGGACAGGAACATCTCAGAATGGTGGAAAAATCCAGCTCCAGAACCATCACTGGACACCTCACTTGAGCTTCTGGTTCCATCAGTTGGTCCACCCTGATGTGGGCCAAGAAGCAACTAGGATCCTGCTTAGTGCACCTGGAAACAGGTCAAAGCGGGACAGCTGGTCCTTGCTGGCTGTTCACTGCTGGAAGGAGACAGATCTTCCTCCAGATCCTTTACCACTTCTGTCCTTCAGCGAGCATGAAGGCTCCAATCCACCCCGGGAAAGGAGCTGGGACCCTCAAAGACTTTGGGGAGCATTCAGGCATAGAAGGACTCGCCCACCAAGAGGGTAGACTTGGTGTCCTGGACTTGATCCGTCAGGATTTGGGTTGGTCTGGCCCTGTAGAGCCAAATGGGACCACAAGGTTATCTACAAACTGAGCAGCCCCTGAAGACTCCTGTGTCCACTTGCTGGATTAGTGCCCGAGCGATGACTAATTTGGGTTCAAATCCTACCCTGCCCAGTCTGGAGACCTTTCCCCAGCCGAGGAGGCGGCTTTTCCTCTATAAACCCAGACACCTGAGTGCTGCTCAACCCTTCCTCAAAGCCCAGCCCCTGGGCCCGCGCAGGGGACAAGGCTCCAGGGAAAAATCCTGGCAGGATTTGCTCGGGGAAGGGCGGCGGAGGCTCCCATGCTGCCGCAGGGTGTGCGCCACAGCTCTGGCAGCCCCGTCACATCTCCGGCGACAGCAGAGACTTGGTGGCTCCTTAGGAGAACGAAACCAGCTGGGATTTCAGCATGAATGAGCTGGGACCGCTGCCAAGAGCGACCTCCCAGCGCAGGAGCCGATGCGCTTGCAAGACCCTGCGGTCCCCGGCCAGGGCTCCGGGATGGGCAAGGAGAGCCCCGAAGTGGCTGAAGCTGCAATCGCTGCTCACCTACCAGCAGAGCCCGGCCCTGGGGGCAGCACCCACCGCCCTGCCAGCCAATCCCCCTGAGCCCATCATTTTGGGTCTCATAGAGGCTATTTCTGCTTTGGGGCCAGCAAAGCTCTCTGGCGTATGAGGACTTCTCCGGGCTTCAGAAACAAGGATGCTCAGGGCTTGGAGAGGATGTCACTGTCACGCGCCTGGGGGACATCCCTTCCCAAAGCGGGACTGGCCTCGTCCGTCTCCGAGAGCCTCAGCCGCGCTCGCATCACCGCGATGCGGGTTCTCCTGGGGGGGACCGTGCTGGGGACACCCCCCCGAGCGCTGCCCGCACCCCACGGCCGGGCCACTGCTGCCCTCCGCCGGCCACCGCGCAGGCTGCACCCGAGGTCCCCTGATCCCGGCCAAGCTGCCGGGCTCGTCCCGCTTTCCCACATCCCTCCATCTCTGCCAAGGAGGCGCCTGCGCTGGGGCGGAGGGACTGGAGGCCAGGAGAGCCTCTGAAGGCCAGGAGAGCCGCACTCGGATGCTCTTCGCCATCCCTCGGGACACTTGTCGCCCTCCAAAGCCCCAGCCTGGGTCCCTTTGGAGGAGGCTGCCCCACTGCAACGCGCTGGCGCGCATCGGGGACACAGCTGAGCCCGGCAAACTCACTTCGTTTGTAACGAGAGCCAGAGCAGAGCTTGCTGCGCAGCGAGGGTGGCTGGTGCTCCTAACCGCAGGGCTGCAGATCCTTGGACTCTTTCCCCCTCTAGGAAAAGCATCAAAGGGGAGACGTCGTCCCAGCGCTTCCCAAATTTGTTCCAAATGTTCTAATTACCACGGCCTCCCACCAGCCTCTGCACTCGCTGCCTGAGCTACAGAAAACAGATGATCAGGAATAAATACCCAGGCCCCCCAGCCACCCCAGCCCCTGCTGATCCAGAAGGTCCAGTCAGAGTAGGGCACACGGGGCTGGTCAGAGCACCAAAAAGAGGGCGAATGCAGGAATTGACACCTCCCCTGCAAACCTAGAGCAGATTCCTCAAACACTGGCAGCAGTTGAGATGTCTCTTGTCCCACCACCACCACGAGCTGCTGCTACCTGCATTGAGACCTCCCTTCTGAGGTCCATGCACGATGCGTAGGAGTCGTCCTGCAGCAGCACAGGGGCAGCAGCGCTACAAGATGGGAAGATCCTCATGACCCACCATGGTCTGAATCTGGTTAGATACCACCAAAGCACTAACCCCTGCCCGCGGCATGGAAGGTGTTGTCTGGAGGAAGCAACAGGCTGCCATCCTTCTACCCAATAGTCTGGAAACATCCATTCGCCTGTCCCATCATCAGGACATGTTTGGAGAGGAACATTCTTCCCGTTTCCCTTGGCCCATTCCCTACGAGATCAGATAAGTGAGGGTCTGGGGCCCCAAGAGGGACTGTGCAGGCAACAGCAAGAGAAATGTGGCAGTCAGGAGGCAAACGGAGAACTGAAGCCACCTGGGATAAGCGGAATCACCGCCAGGCTAATCAGTAAACACTGACAGCAAGGTCTGGCCAAGCTGCTGAGAGGATTAAAAAGATCATGAGAAGGCAAGAGAACGGATGGAAGTGAGAATGCCTCATTTTAAACAAAGCAAAACAACAACAACAACAGAAAGACCTGGATAGGGGCGCAGGAGATGGGGCTTAACGTTTTGCCTTCTGCCGACAGCATGTTGGAGACAAGGAGGAGAGCAGCATGGAGAACGGGAGCACTTCCATGACGGATCATCCATAAGCATCGCTTCCACGGGCAAGTATAGGAAAGGGGTGGAAAGAGCATCATTTCCTAAAAGAGAGATGGAAGCAAACGACTTTATAGGGACAGTCACTGCAGACACGGGTTGGGTGAGAAGGAAGCTGTATTTCTGCTCTTACTGTGGTGTCACGTACAAGTTATACAGTGCAATTTAGTACAACAAGACACTGGGATACACACGAAGGAACCCCACTGTGCATTGCATCATCCCACTACAGGACCACATCTTACACCAAGCGTGCAAACAAAGCATAAACAATGTAAAAATATATTATATATTTACATAGGCAATCTTTTAAAAAGCCGAGATGCGAGTATAAATTCCAGAGCTAAAACAAGTTGAAGAGGAAACGGGGTAGATTAAATGGGTTGTCTGTAGGCAAATTTAGAGTCACTAAAATAAATTAAAAAAACAACTCTCTGGGGTGAGCCAATATGACAGTTCAGACACATGCCCGAGAAAGGAGTCACTTAATGCGCTGCCAGCAGATGCCTGTGATTTCAGGGATCGTATTTTGCTGGGATTTTTGCATTTCAAGTGCTGCCCAGCCTGGTGCACCTGGACAGCAAAAGTACTGAGCATCACATTGCAGAAACACAAGACAAGAGATGCCTTGGTGGAACTACCTACATTAAAAACACTTGCAACCTCCACAGTGGGTGCCACAACTTTTGGGCATAAAGATTTCATCTGGAAAGGACTAAAATGCTAAGAATGGCAGCTTTGTATGGTAGGAGAGAAAGCTGGGCCAGTATTACTCACACCTCTGTTGGTCACAAAGTCCTGAGCAGCTCCGGTGTCAACTGTGCTCTGCCATGGATGGCCAAAAAGGCCCTTCAGGGAAGGCTCCAGCAGCACATGGAGAAGTGGTGGGATAACTGCACCCTGCTGTGCTAAACACTTGCCTCAGCTGTGCTGGAGCAACAGCCTCAAGTCATAGGTGTCCTGCTCTGAAAGCACATGGAGTTAGCAGGGAAAGGTGTAAATGCCTGAAGGTTTCGAGCCTTCCAGGGTAGTTGCTGGCAGGGAGCAAAATACAAGGGTTAATCCACTCAGATTGAGTTTATAGAGCAGCCCTGTGCACTCCTAAAACTGAAGAGGGAACTTCTCAGAGATCAGGAGAGACAAGCTGATAAAGCCCAGCTGCTTCCAGCACAGTAGCCATGAACATAAGACCTTCCACCTCTAATTTAATGTGTGAGAGCCCAGGATTTAGGTATGGTTGCATTACGCTGGTGACACTTGTTCAAAGACTTGCTGGAAGCAGCTTCAAATACTTTAAGTACCACTTCTCCTCTCTCAAAGTCGCTGTCACAGGGAAGGTGAGCGAAGAAAAGGAAACACAGCACTATTACGAAGAGATTCCTTTGGAAAACTCAGTCATGCTCTGAGGTTCAGACAAGCAAGCCCTTAGCCTGGCACATCTTTCAGCCAAATGCCTACTTGCCACAAATTTCAGCATTAAATACTGCATTAAACACAGACTCTCTGGGTATCATACTAAGACAGTGTATTTTTTAAATGATCGTGGATTAGTGGCTAGTGTAACGCAACCCCAAGGGGCTCAGCTAACATTTTTCTCCAACACCAGATCTGTCCATCAGCATTTTCCATCTCTGATAGGGTGCTAAGTTGACTGATGCTTCTCTGCTGCTGGCCCGTCACCTGGGGCTCAGAGCAACCCGTGGTCTGGGCCACAGGACAGAGCTGAATCTGCACATTATTCTCAGCCCAAAGTAAAAAGGAAATATTAAAATATAGGGGAGACTGACTAGAAGGTCCCTAGAGACTTCCTACATCTAAAGAAGAGCCATCTCTCCCTTTCTCTGTGAGGAACAGAGTGGTGCATACGGAATTGACTTTCCCCCAGTGGGGTTCTTTGCTACACACATTTGGGGCACCCACCTGGTGATTCATTCACTAGGACAAAACATCTGGGTGCTGCATCTGCAACGTTTCAAACCACAGCTCCTGGTGGGGACAGAATTTCCTCCCCATCTGAAAGCTTCCCTGGGCTTTAGCAACAGAGCAATGCAAAGGGTGAATGTGGGCTCGCTGTGCACATTGCAGATGGAGTCTTTTCAACCCACCACCAAACACATGGACTTCCAGGAAAGTTACAGAAAGACTAGATTGACATAGTTAGCCAAACTCTATGTGTGTGAATAAAAGCAATTAAGAAAAAAAAAAAAAACCCTGCTGCAGACAGACAAACGAAGCAGCACTGGGTGGGTTCCTGCTCCGCTTCCTGTAGATCTCTCGCATGTACCATGCTTTGGGGGCCAAGGGAAATGCTCAGCACCATCAGACAGGCTTGAAGTCCGAGTGTTAGAAGTCACTGAGGATACTGATGTCTGCGAACTCATTCCTGTACCGGTAAGCATACAAGCCGAGCAGGAAGGCCCATTTCAAGGAGATGAAACTCCACACACACGACAGGTAGTAGCTTCTGGGATCAGTCAGGGCTAGGAGAAAAAAAAAAAGAGAAAAATGGGAACAGATAACACTTAAAAATGTCTTTTTAATCCTCATGCAGTCACCCAGAAAGAAGCCACCTCAGCATCCCAGCTCAGAGCTCCAGTGCACGGACACTCATAATCTACTCATTTTATAAGTTTATTTAGCAGCTATCAGCCCTGTGCAAACAACACAGAGCAGATTTCATTGCACAGTTATAGCTGTAACTTCACTACTTGGAGTTTGCCATCTGCAAACTGTGCTCACAGAAGAGGTCTTAATGCCTTATATTTCCAGCACTCTCAACTCATTTTGCACCCTTTTCTCATCTCTACTATAACAGAATACTACGGTTGGGGCGTCAGAGTCTGACTTGAATGTATATTGGGGCACTCCTAGTGCAGGTCTTTGATGCAGGCCTGAGCTAACCACACATCAGTGAATGTGAAGCCTCTTTTTAGAGGCTGTTCATGCAAATACATTTCTTCTGTATCTATTTTGACACTCAGGGATTATTTCAAAAGTCACGTGGATGAACTTCTGCTTTTTAAGCGCATGTCAGCAATATTCATGCAAATCTGCAACATTCAGTTTATTTAGCAGTGTCAAAAATTTGAAAATACAGTTATGTCACCTATTGCATGAAACAATTTCATCTCCGACTACATTTGCTTTGTCATAAGTAAGCATCTTTATTTTGGAACTATTTCTTATTTATGGAATGCTTTCTTATTTATATAAGAAAGTAATACTTACCCAGTAAACCCTATCCAATAAGTGCATCAATCCTAAAATTTCCATATGGAAGTACCTGTTGCAGATGTTCTACTTTACCCCCAAATTAGCGCTTTCCCACCCCAAACTTAGATTTCCTTAAAAATTACTATTTTTAGGATTTTTTTCCTATTTCCTAAAGCCCAAATGCAGCAAGCAGAGACTGACCGCTTCTGTGAGAGGGGAAAAAAATAATTGCCAATCTAATGCCAATCAAATACTGAGAGCAACGATACAATCTCTCCTTTGACTATGTTAAATATTTTACAGCAGAACAACTTGATATGCTGACCAAGTTTAAAAGGCATTTGCACCCTGCTGATTTGTGTGTTCGGCTTTGAAAAATCCTCACCCACCTGCTTTACAAGAGCTGGAGATGATGTTTATGAGCACGTCCCTTAGTTTTCATAGCAGTAAATTCCAGCTCCAGCAGGAAACAAAGCTGGAAAACGTGCAGCGCCTGCCAAAAGGACCAGGTCTATCCAAGCAGCTATCAAATAATTATCTGAAGACGAGCACTGCTCGAGGATGCTCAAGCAACAGATTTACTCTTGTGCCATCAAGACACCGTGGCAGACAAACCAAATGTAGTGCTGTTCTTGCAGACCCTCCCCAGAAGTCTCACCGAGCAACCCAAAGGCCTACGAGGAGCTTATATTCAATCCCAGATCTGCTTTGTGGACAGCAGCTTATTTGTTCCTTCAGATCCCACTAACACCAGCTTTGCTGGTCACTTCCCAATTGCCTCACTGATACTTACTTATTCTGCCCCACAGAATACTTACACTGGTGCTTGGTGATAGCCAGAACAAGGAAGGTGCAGAATCCCACCACGGAGAGAGCTGAGAAGAGGATCCCGATGAAGAGGAAGAACCTCAGCCCTTTTAACCAGGTCCTCCAGTAATCCTGCACATACATCACATGCGTGATTAGGGCCCAGAGCGCCAGAACACCTGCTCAACCAGACAGCAAGGGCAGTCAGTACCGGGCAGCACATCGCGACACACAAAGGTGTCTAAGAAATACACATCTCATTATGCCCCATCAAAACAGCACCAGAAAAATAACAATTCAGAGGCTCAAAACTCTCCAAAGGAGTGCAGATATCCAAACAAAAGCCTGCTTGCACAACCAGCACTCTCTATAACCACCCCGCACCCCCTGCTTTCGGGCAGGCATTAAGGAGCTTAATTATATGTTGTCACTGAAATGCCTCATTCATCCTCCAAATAACTTGTTAGCCCTCCCCTTTTGAATAGGCCCTAAAATAATTAGTTAGTGCATATTAATAGGCCCTATAATATAATAGGCCCTAATATAATTAGTTAATGCATATTCAGTGTAATGTTTATTTATCCCTTCCTACAGCTTTTGTGCCATTGCACACAGC
This sequence comes from Microcambeva ribeirae, assembly GCA_035222435.1. Classification (NCBI taxonomy): domain Eukaryota; kingdom Metazoa; phylum Chordata; class Actinopteri; order Siluriformes; family Trichomycteridae; genus Microcambeva; species Microcambeva ribeirae. Next base: position 7,483 of record JAYECN010151753.1, on the reverse strand, counting down.
AAGGCAAGCACTTCACCAGAATTCCTTTGCCTTTCCACAGAGGCAGACATATGGAAAAGGCCTTTTCCATACAGAGAAGATCAAGTGCCCTATGACACAACCATTGATTTTAGACACCAAAACAAAAATATATAGAAGCTGGTTTAGCACTCAACATTTTGCAGCACCTCCTTTTGCTTCAAGATATCACTAGCTAATGTCCTAGCAAGTGCATTTGTGCAGATCTTCTCCAAACACTTGCAGTGGACACAGGATCAGCCCCTTGGGGTTTTATTGCTGTCCAGAAAACACACAAGAAAAATCTCCTTGGCAGAGGAGATGCTTTTCCAGGGTGGCTTTCTTCAGTCAGCTCTTTTCCTGCCAGCATTAACACTAAAGCTATGAACTTTCTCAGCTAGCTGAGAGCAAAAAACAACACAGAAAGACTTGTAGCAGCTCCAGTCACCATAAAATCCCCATTTCCCCCTATTTCCAGGGCAAATTTAGCCTAAAGAAACAGAATCATAACCTCGGGATTGAGGGAGGTAGAAGAGAACAGACAGCACAAGATAACACAGATGCTTGATACCTGTAGTTCACACTTACGGCAAAACATGCTCTAAGTGTACAAAACGGACTAAATCTCTGTATTTTTGGAACAGAAAAAATCAAATTCACTATGGCTTTAGCAGAAGCACCGAAGATCTTCCCCTAGACTTAAGTAACTAGTCCCTAATCAAGTTTCAACTCCTTTTATAAAGGGAGGAAATCAGGCAAAGAAAGAGGCAGGAAAGTATCCAAGTAGCAGCTGCAAAAGGTTTCTGACAAAGGGGAAAAAAAAAAAAAAAAAAAAAAAAAGTATTATTCCCTCATCTTGTTCTTAAACGTTGCTACCTTTTCCCTAAACGTCAAAAGAAAAACAGGACACTGGGTATAAGAAATGAGAGAGCTGAAAGCTTGCCAAAGTTTTCACAAGTCGCCATAGCAAAAGCTGCCTGACCTTCTTAAACAAACTACAAGCAACATGAGAGATTCTGAGTATAGCATGTTGGATTTCGCCAATTTCTCCGGGTTGCAACAAAGCCTAGAGCTCCTCGAAACACTAATGGACCTACGGTGAGAGCCAGTTTACAGGCTTAAAACCTTGACTCGTTCTGGCCAAGGCCCCTGTGGCCCGTCTGAAACTTGAACCTCCAGTGGTGCAACTAACTGGCTTATATTTCTCACTTCCTGCCACCTTCTTTCCAGATTTTATTTTAAAGGACAGTGGTGGCAGAGAAGGGGGAAAAAAATTAAAAAAAAAGGAAAGGACGACATCGCTGCTAAAATCCCAGGCTGCTTTATAAGGTATCCAGCAATAACAGACATCTCCCCATGTGGTTGCTTCCCAGCATCAAAGGAAGCAACAACTTTGTCCACTATCAAAAAAAAGGTTTTAATATTAAATACTGCCACAAGACTTGCCAGAGCTCATTTGTTATGAGATGCAGTTGTTCTGGGCAAAGCTCCCCAGGACGTGAAAGGACACCCCGTAGCACAAAGGGAAACAACGAGGTCAAAGCCGAGAGCCAAGCGGAGTAGAGGGATCCAGTGCAAACACGCTAGACTCGCTTCTCGATTCCCAAAAAACTTCCCGCTCATTCCTAGCAGCCAGGCCATTTGCCTCCTCAGAGTCTTTGGAAGGAGCAAAGCCAGATAAAATTGCCTCTGTAACGGCTTTAAAAAACACGAGATTGGGTGGAAAAGCCTCGTGCTGGGGTTGCGTTTCACAAATCTGCACGGCCGTTAACCTCTGTGCTCCAGTAACCACCTGAATAAAACAAGAAATGGGGAACTCTGGGTTTACAGCGGACAAAACAAGCGGCTTCCCCGTAGTGGCTGAGCGCGTGCCTTGGGATGACTCAGCACTTAAAATGCTGAGTCAAGCTGCTCATTCGCTTTGAAAGGTCTCCCTGGCAAGAACGAATGCAGCTCGTGAGCATCCTGATCTTCCCCTTCTGCTCCTCGGGCCCTGCGCTCTCCCCTGCCCCGAGCCTGAGGCAGCACTTTAAGGAAGCTCTTGGGCAACTTTTTGTGCTCGGTTAATCTCCGTATCTGGACCAATTTCTTCCAGCGTGACTAAGCCAGAAACCAGATGACCGAAAACAGGCACTGGAAGTCGCAGATTGCCAGGACAACATTCCACAATGGTCCTGAAAACCAAGCTCCAAGCATTGACTCCCATACGGCGGCTCAGATGCGCTGCAGGAACGAGGCTTCTCCTATCCCTGTCTCCAAAGGGCTCCGCTCTCCTGTAGTTTCAAAGGCAGCAACATCACAAACGTCCCATTAAAGGAAAAAAACAGAATAAATCTGCACCCTGTGGACCTTGCCTGCAATGCCAGGGCTCAGCTTTGGCTCTCACCCTATGGGAGAAGGGGTTGTGCCACTCTGCATTTCCTCTGGTCCTGCTGCCTGACTTCAAGGCACTTTCCAGGGCACTTCTAAAAAGCAAGGAGAAAAAATAAATACATATAAATCTCATCAGCACCATCCCGGGGAGGGAACGCTCACAAGTGTGGTCACAAATCACCACCTCTTGTACTGCCTTTTCCAAGATCCAATCGAATAATCCCATTTTTCCTTTCAGGAAGGTCTGCTTTCATAGCACAGCACCAACAAGGGCCATCTCAAGCTTCAGCAAGGACTTGGATCTTCCCTTTTTTCCTCTGCTTTTCTGACTCCTACAGGCAACTCCATCTAGTTTCCTCTGGGCACCCAAACCACATTTGTGCTGTTCACAAAGATGCAACAACCACTCAAAATAAAACCAACAACCACTCAAAATCTGCCCAAATCCTGGGACAAATGCCCATGAGCAGAGATGGGTGAAGCCGCGTAACAGTAAGACAAGGCAAATCAAACTCATTAGAGCCCAAAAGCACAAGAAAAATGAAGAAACAAACACTGCAGATCATGTCATTTAAGCACAGCCGATTGCTAAGTATAGTTTTCTTGCTAAGCAAACACAGGAAACTGTCTTTGCTAAAAGGTTTTCTTTAAAGTTAATCCTTATCTACACCCAGCATTCAGCAGCAAGAAAGCCTCATGATAAAAGGCCCCAGCATCTCCTACAGAAGTGATGGTTCTGCAGCAGAGACACAGCAGGACTGTTCCGTTCTCCCATTCCCAACACAAATACGTATAATTTTAACACCACGCCATCAGCTATGTAGAGAAAGCGGCTCCAAAAACAGAACAATAGCTACAAAACCTCAAAAAAACTTTTTTTTTTTTGAAACAGTTTTTGCCAGAATGGAAAATAAAAGGTATGGCATTAAAAGTCTGAAGAGGAGACATGGGAAGAGTGTGGGAAGATGATGAACTGCAGGACCTTCCAAACTTGGTCCTTCTGCTTCGTTTCAAGCTTTTCCCAAAAAAATCCTCCTTCTCCAGAAGTGCAACCCTGTCGTCCAGTAGAATTTGTACCTTGCGTTTGCACATGGAAGCAAAAGCAGAACCTCTAAACACAGTAATTCACAGTGGCCATCAGATCCACCTCCATTTCTTCTGCTTAAAACAAGGTCAAAAACATCTGAAAACATCTCTCTGCAGATTTACCCACACGTTTGGAGGTACCTTAAACCAAAAGCCTCTAAATGAAGCACAATCACGGGATTTCCACCTCAGAACAACAGGCGAGTTGCATCTAGATCAAAAATCAATCGTCCAAAGGTCACAAAGCTTCAGGAAAAGGAAACCAGCTAATAAACACTCAAGAGCATAACTGAAAAGAGCCACAAAAGCAGGGAGTTAAACAGCAACTGGCAGGTATTTGGATAAGCCTTCCTATTTAAAAATGCAGGTATAAATATAGAACATACATATTTATTCAAAATATAAAATCTTGCAGAATGTGCAAATACATTCCAAAGGCAGAAAGGGACTCAATCTGTAAACTTAATACCTGCTATAGAAAAAACATTAATATTTCTGTATTTTGCTGCCCATTCTCTTCTCTCACACACTTCAGTTTGAAGCAAATGAGATCAATCTGTCATCTTCTCAAAAAGAGAAAGCCAGAAAGCATCAAACACAAAAGCTTTTCTGAGGCCCCTCCTCATCACTGACCGATTCTTCGGTCCTGACAAAACAAGGGATTTTGTTGACAAGGATAATGGCACAGCTGCTGATCTGGAGGTCACAAAGAGAAGAGAAAAAAAAACAAATGAGCAAACAAATACACAGAGAAACCCTTCTGAGATGAGCACTTGCATTGGGGTCTTCTCAAACTCAAACACCAGTCAATGATGACAGATAAATAAAAACACAAAATGATTACTTTCCCTCACAAAACAGCTTGCATAATTCTGGAAAACATGAAGTCTATGGTACCCAGTTAGAAATATTTCTGCAGGACGCTTGCAAAATCCTCATGTCCTTTTCCAAACATCCAGGCAAGCTTTGCAGTGCAATATTACTCTAGCAGGAATATTAGTAATTCCTCCTCCAAAGGGAGCCTAAGTTTTGCCGCCCTGAGGTCATTTTGCCATATATAAATTCTGGAAATTTGCCCCATCTGGTTGACATCCCAAAAGTTTCCCAAAAATGGGTTAAAGATTTTTCTTCCGGGAGTTCAAGCCAAGACAGCTCAGCTCCAGTTGTTTTTGGAACAGGTTAAAAATGGGTTTTCTTTGAACAGCTCTTCAGCCAAAATAGCTACGGATCAACACCAAAATATTTTAGGAAAGCAGCTCACTATAGAGAGGAGATTGTGGAGGTTTCTAGTGAAAGGTGGATTTCACTTGGCTTTCCCTTTGCCGTCTCCGTGTCCTAAAAATGAGGGAATAAAGCAACCATGATCCAAACCTTAATCTAACAATATGCAGTATCTTATTGACAAACCCTAATATTTAAAGATGATTTAGTCCATAATTACCACACTCATTTTTTTATTATTAAGAGTCATTCCAGCTCTGGATAGGGAACAAGGCCATTTGCATAAATTTATACAGTGAAGTAAAATTAGCTGTCAGGGTCTTCAGAAAATCCCTAATTTTGCACCGAGTATATCCTACACACAGCATAGGCCAGCTGCTACTATTTTCACTTATCAGGCATTTAGAACATGTTTTAAATCCCTAAAAACTGCTTTTCATGTTTCATCTTCTCTGCAGCTGTTTCAATATCTGGTCCAAATTATATTCTCAAAGCACAACTTTTCTTTTTTCCCCCCCACACTTTGCCAGAAATATCTGAGTAGCTTGGAAAGAGCCAATAAAGTTTCTTTAGAGGAGGGTGGAGGGAGGGGATTTTTTTTTTTTTCTAATTATTAAATTTAAAAAAGAAAAGATACAGGAGAACATTAAAAGCCACTCAGGAAAGGACTGGATACATCCTGAAAACATTTAATTGCTTTTTCCTTTAAATCGCCTCTGGCAGAGTGAAAACAGCAGTGTTTCTTGGATATTCATAGCCTACTTTGGAAAAAAAAGAAATTAATTTAAGGCTGGGGGTGGAGAGGGAAGGTCAAGCACAAAAATCAAGCAGTAAATTATAAAAGCCACTGCGACGAGCTCAAAATGAAATGGCAAACCACCGAGACGGCCAGAATTAACTCAGGAATGGCTTTCTCGCTCCTCTGATTAGTCCATTAAAATTTGCTGTCCCGCAGGTTATTAGAAGTAGCCTACTGGGATGTTTCTGCTTAAAATGAAGATATGATATACCAGGCCTGTGCCTTATTTTAAGGCTCGCTCACAATGCTCAGGTATTCCTGCCCAGAGGCATATTGAGGATTTTGAGGACTGGCGAGCTGATTTTTCTGGATATTGTATGTGAGGGTTGTAATTATATCAACGAGAAAGACTGGAAAGGTGGTTGCTCAGCAGCTGAAACTGCAAGTTTCTCTTTTAGGAACTAAGGGTAATTAAAGGCTTTCATTGTAGACTCAGCATTCAACTGTTCCCCTCTGCAAAGGGCATTAATAAAATAAGACATGGGTTTATAATGGGTGAGAAAGACACAGATTTCTAATGAGACAGGAATAAGCGGCACTTCACAGAGGATAAAAGAGATGGGCAAAATTGTGTAAGAGGGAAAACGTGGATAAGAAACCTAAAGCACAAGTCCCTGGCAAACCAAAGGCCCCAAACCCAAAGCTACAGCATCACAAAAAGAAATAAGTGACAACCCATGACAAAAAACACCGGAGGTACTGGAAAAAACAGAAAGATGGTTAAAACTAGATAAACAGACGTGTTTGCAAAAGCCAAGCTCAACTCTATAAAATATCCCAGAAAGAAACGTAAGCAAAGTCCAGAAACTTCAGTGTCCGCGGTATCTAAACACAACAGTTTCCTTAGAATAACCTTATTTCAGCAAGTAGCTTTAAATTCAATGCATGCAGGAGTGTGTGTGTGTGGGGGGGGAAAAGGAGCTTTTTTAAAATTATTTTTATTTTTTTTCCTCTCTCTCCAGTCTATAACTAAAAAGAAAAATGTCATCCCAGAAACCCAGGCTGTCTTTCCCTGGACACGCTGGTAGGATAGAGAAGTGAAGCCAAAGGGCAGGACAGGGCAGCCAAGAGCTGGAGGCAACAGGAGCCTCTTGAATCAGCTTTTTCGCAACATCCAACCACACTTAAAACTCTTCATGTTGTTTTTTTCCTAGTTTTCTGAGGATTTGCAATCCTATTTCAGCGCTACCTGCAACTCCTGGGCTGGATCTTTCCCAGATGTCCGAGGACACAGGAACACAGGGAGTCCAACCTAACAAACCTGCTTCTTTTTGCTTGTTGTTTCTTGCCTACCTTGATTTCCCGACAGCTTAACCAGCTTGAATTACCTGGTGAGTAACTAACCAGGCCACAAACTTCCCTCCTCTCCAGGCCGATATATCTAAATAACATGTAAAAAATAAGCGAGATATGTCCCAAATTTTAACTTTGCTTTCTACCCTTTCTTCATGTGGTTTCTCTTACTCAAATAGGCCAAATCCTATAGTTTCCAAACTGAAAAATCAAAAATGACCAACGCGGTGATCCAAGCAAAACCTTAACTACGATGCCCCCGAATAACCTAAATGGCACCGATCCCGATGGAAAATTAAGGGGTGTTTTAGGGCTCTGTTTGCCTGTTTTGGAGCCACAGTTGCCACTGATGTTCTCGGTGGGGGCAAATTTCAAAGGTTTCTTTCCCTTGAAAAGGCAAAACAAACACAGGCTGCCGGGCCCAAACCTGCTCGCGAAGCCAGCGAAAACTTCAACTTTAAATTAGAAAAACAAGTAAATCCTCTTTTTAGGTAACAGACCGGCTAGAAAGCAGCATTTACCACAGAAATTTAGAACTGGAGCTTTCAGCAGTTTTCCCTACGCACCAGCCCCGACTGAAGTGATTTCCCCAGCAGCTGGGGCAGCTAATCCGAGTGCTTTTCAGCAAAAAAAAAAATATGTGGTATTTGAGGCTTCCCCAAATCCTTCTAAGCACATTTTTTTTTTTTTTTTTTTTTTTTGCTTATAAAAACG